>JAIRCJ010000324.1:0-79468 GCA_020883675.1 Bruguiera gymnorhiza
GGAAAATTGCAAAATTTAAATTCAACAGAGTATTGACAATTCATTTATCCCTAATAGATTTTAAAATTCTAAAAATTGTAAAATTGAAATATTTTCATTTTTAAATTTCTGTTTGATTTAATTGGTAAGAAAAATATAATATTTGAATATGTTAATTGACCAAAAATACAAGTAATGGACTCAATTGCATAAAAGACACTTTAGTAGATGAATATTATAAATAGTAAAATCAAGTTTCAAGGTTGTGTGAAGCATATATCCCTAGATGGGAGTGGGAAATCATCTTGTTAAAGTCCATTCTGTTTCCTTTTTCTTAACTAATTTGTCTGAAGAAAAGAATTTTATAAATCATTTCAAATTGCACTGAGGCAAAGGAGACAATTAAGAAATTTTCAAAAATTTAAATTCAATAGATTATTGACAATTTATTTATACCTATTAGATTTTAAAATTCTAAAAATTGCAAAAATGCAATATTTTGATTTTTAAATTTGTTGTTAATGTTGTTTGATTTGATTGATGAGAAAAATACAATATTTGAATTCTTAATTGAACAAAAATACAAGTAATGGACTTAATTGCATAAAATACACTTTAGTGGATGAATATTATAAATAGCAATCTCAAGTTTCAAGGTTGTATAAAACATATATCCCTAGATGGGAGTGGGGGAACCATCTTATTCGAGTCCATTGCTTTTCCTTTTTCCTAAGTAATTTGTTAGAAAACAAGAATTATATAAATCATTTTAAATTGCATTGAGGCAGAGGAGACAATTAAGAAAATTGTAAAATTTAAATTCTGAAGATTATTGATGATTTATTTATCCCTAGCTAATCTTAAGGTTCTAAAAATTGCAAAAATGCAATATTTTGATTTTTAAATTTGTTATTAATGTTATTTGATTTGATTGGTGAGAAAAATAGAATATTTGAATAAGTTAATTGAACAAAATTACAAGTTATGGACTCAATTGCATAAAATACACTTTAGTAGATGAATATTATAAATAGCAATCCAAGGTTTCAATGTTGTGTTAAGCATATATCCTTAGATGGGAGTGCAAAACCTTCTTATTACAGTTCATTCCTTCTGTTTTTCTTAAGTAATTTGCCTAAAAATTATATAAATCATTTCAAATTGTGTTGATGCAAAGGAGACAATTCTGAAAATAACAAAATTTAAATTCAATAGAGAATTGACAATTCATTTATCCCTAGCCGATTTTAAAATTTTAGAAATTGCAAAAATGCAATATTTAGATTTTAAATTTATTGTTTATGTCATTTGATTTGATTGGTGAGAAAAATACAATATTTGAATATCTTAATTGAACAAAATTACAAGTAATGGACTCAATTGCATAAAATACACTTTAGTGGATAAATATTATAAATAGCAATCCCAAGTTTTAATGTTGTGTTAAGCACATATCCCTAGATGGAAGTGCAAAACCTTCTTATTACAGTCCATTGTTTTTTTTTTTCTTAAGTAATTTGCCTGAAGATTATATAAATCATTTCAAATTGCATTGAGGTAAAGGAGACAATTTTGAAAATTGCAAAATTTAAATTCAACAAAGTATTGACAATTCATTTATCCCTAACAAATTTTGAAATTCGAAAAATTGCAAAATTGAAATATTTTGATTTTTAAATTTAATTTTAATGTCATTTGATTTAATTGGTGAGAAAAATATAATATGCGAAAAATATAATATTTGAATATCTTAATTGATCAAAAATATAAGTAATGGACTCAATTGCATAAAAACCACTTTAGTGGATGAATATTATAAATAGCAATCTCATGTTTCAAGGTTGTGTAAAGCATATATCCCTAGATGAGAGTGGGGAAGCATCTTATTAGAGTCCATTGCTTTTCCTTTTTCCTAAGTACTTTGTCAGAAGTCAAGAATTCTATAAATCATTTCAAATTGCATTGAGGCAAAGAAGACAATTAAGAAATTTTCAAAATTTAAATTCATCAGAGTATTGACAATTCATTTATCCCTAACTAATTTTAATATTCTAAAAATTACAAAGATGGAATATTTTGATTTTTAAATTTATTGTTAATGTTGTTTGATTTGATTGGTGAGAAAAATACAATATTTGAATATCTTAATTGAACAAAAATACAAGTAACGGACTCAATTGCATAAAATACAATTTAGTGGATAAATATTATAAATAGCAATCCCAAATTTCATTGTTGTGTTAAGCATATATCCTTAGATGGGAGTGCAGAACATTCTTATTACAATCCCTTACTTTTGCTATTTCTTAAGTAATTTTCCCGAAAATTATATACATCATTTCAAATTGCGTTTAGGCAAAGGAGAAAATTTAGAAAAGTGCAAAATTTAAATTCAACATAGTACTAATAATTCACTTATCCCTAGCAAATTTTAAAATTCAAAAAATTGCAAAATTGAAATATTTTGATTTTGAAATTTATTATTAATGTGGTTTGATTTAATTGGTGATAAAAATATAATATGTGAAAAATATAATATTTGAATATGTTAATTGAACAAAAATACAAATAATGGACTCAATTGCATAAAAGACATTTAAGTGGATGAATATTATAAATAACAATCTTAAGTTTCAAGGTTGTGTGAAGCATATATCCCTAAATGGGAGTGGGGAACCATTTTATTAGAGGCCATTGCTTTTCCTTTTTCCTATGTAATTTCTCTGAAGACAAGAATTATATAAATCATTTCAAATTGCATTGAGGCAAAGGAGACAATTAAGAAAAATGCAAAATTTAAATTCAAGAGAGTATTGACAATTCATTTATCCCTGGTAGAATTTAAAATTCTAAAACTTGCAAAAATGGAATATTTTGATTTTTAAATGTATTATTAATGTCATTTGATTTGATTGGAGAGAAAAATACAATATTTGAATATCTTAACTGAACAAAAATACATGTAATGGACTCAATTGTATAAAATACAATTTAGTGGATCACTATTATAAATAGAAATCCTAAGTTTCATTATTGTGTTAAGCATATATCCCTAGATGGGAGTGCAGAACCTTTCTATTACGGTCCATTGCCTTTGCTTTTTCTTAAGTAATTTACCTGAAGATTATATAAATCATTTGAAATTGCATTTATGCAAAGGAGGCAATTTAGAAAATTACAAAATTTAAATTCAATACAGTACTGACAATTCACTTATCCCTAGTAGATTTTGAAATTCGAAAAATTGCAAAATTGAAATATTTTGATTTTTAAATTTATTGTTAATGTCGTTTGATTTAATTGGTGAGAAAAATATAATATGTGAAAAATATAATATTTGAATATGTTAATTGAACAAAAATACAAGTAATGGACTCAATTGCATAAAATACACTTTAGTGGATGAATATTATAAATAGCAATCTCAAATTTCAATATTGTGTTAAGCATATATCCTTAGATGGAAGTGCAGAACATTCTTATTACAGTCGATTGTTTTCGCTTTTTCTAATGTAATTTGCGTGAAGATTATATGAATCTTTTCAAATTGCGTTGAGGCAACGAAGACAACTCCGAAAATTGCAAAATTTAAATTTATCCCTAGCAGATTTTAAAATATATTGTTAATGTCCTTTGATTTGATTGGTGAGAAAAATACAATATTTGAATATCTTAATTAAACAAAATTACAAGTAATGGACTCAATTGCATAAAATACACTTTATTGGATGAATATTATAAATGGCGATTCCAAGTTTCAATGTTGTGTTAAGCAGATATCCTTAGATGGGAGTGCAAAACCTTTTATTACAGTCCATTGCTTTCGTTTTTTCTTAAGTAACTTGCCTGAAGATTATATAAATCATTTCAAATTGCATTGAGGCAAAGGAGACAATTACAAAATTTAAATTCAACAGATTATTGACAATTTATTTATCCCTAGTAGATTTTAAAATTCTAAAAATTGCAAAAATGCAATATTTTGATTTTTAAATTTGTTGTTAATGTCATTTGATTTGATTAGTGAGAAAAATACAATATTTGAATAAGTTAATTGAACAAAAATACAAGTAATGGACTCAATTGCATTAGATGCACTTTAGTGGATGAATTATAAATAACAATACCAAGTTTCAATGTTGTTTTAAGCATATATCCTTAGATGGGAGTGTAGAGCCCTCTTATTACAGTCAATTCCTTTTGCTTTCTCTTAAGTAATTTGCCTGAAAATTATATAAATCTTTTCAAATTGCATTGAGGTAAAGGAGGCAATTTAGAAAATAGCAAAATTTTAAATCAACAGAGAATTGATAATTAATTTATCCCTAGCAGATTTTAAAATTCTAGAAAGTGCAAAAATGCAATATTTTGATTTTTAAATTTAATGTTAATGTCGTTTGATTTGATTGGTTAGAAAAATACAATATTTGAATAAGTTAATTGAACAAAAATACAAGTAATGGACTCAATCGCATAAAATACACTTTAGTAGATGAATATTATAAATAGTAATCCCAAGTTTCAATGTTGTGTTAAAGATATAACCTTAGATGGGATTACATAACCTTCTTATTACAATCCATTACTTTTACTTTTTCTTAAGTAATTTGCCTGAAGATTATATAAATCATTTCAAATTACTTTAAGGCAAAGGAGACAATTCAAAAAATTGGAGAATTTAAATTCAATAGAGTATTGACAATTCATTTATTGCTAGAAGATTTTAAAATTCTAAAAATTGCAAAATTGAAATATTTTGATTTTTGAATTTATTATTAATGTCGTTTGATTTAATTAGTGAGAAAATTATAATATGTGAAAAATATAATATTTGAATATGTTAATTGAGCAAAAATACAAGTAATGGACTGAATTGCATAAAAGACACTTTAGTGGATGAATATTATAAATAGCAATCTCAAGTTTCAAGGTTGTGTGAAGCATATATCCCTAGATAGGAGTGAGGAACCACCTTATTAGAGTCCATTGCTTTTCCTTTTTCTTAAGTAATTTGTCTGAAGAGAAGAATTCTATAAATAATTTCAAATTGCATTGAGGCAAAGGAGACAATTAAGAAAATTGCAAAATTTAACTTCAAAAGACTATTGACAATTGATTTATCTTTAGTAGATTTTAAAATTCTAAAAATTCTAAATTTATTATTAATGTCGTTTGATTTAATTGGTGAGAAAAATATAATATGTGAAAAATATAATATTTGAATATGTTAATTGAACAAAAATACAAGTAATGGACTGAATTGCATAAAAGACACTTTAGTGGATGAATATCATAAATAGCAGTCTTAAGTTTCAATGTTGTGTTAAGCATATATCCCTAAATTGGAGTGCAGAACCTTCTTATTACAGTCAATTGCTTTTGCTTTTTCCTAAGTAATTTGCCTAATGATTATATAAATCATTTCAAATTGTGTTGAGGCAAAGGAGTCAATTTAGAAAATAGCAAAATTTAAATTCAACAGAGAATTGACATTTCATTTATCCTTAGCAGATTTTAAACTTCTAGAAATTGCAAAAATGCAATATTTTGATTTTTAAATTTATTGCTAATGTCATTTGATTTGATTGGTGAGAAAAATACAATATTTGAATATCTTAATTGAACAAAAATACAAGAAATGGACTCAATTGCATAAAATACACTTTAGTGGATGAATATTATAAATAGCAAACCCAAGTTTCAATGTTGTGTTAAAGATATATCTCTAGATGGGAGTGCAGAATCTTCTTATTACAATCTATTGCTTTTGCTTTTTGTTAAGTAATTTGGCTGAAAATTATGTAAATCATTTCAAATTGCATTGAGGCAAAGGACACAATTCAAAAAATTCCAAAATTTAACATCAACAGTGATGCGGAAAACCCCAAAAAGACGTGGCTTAGGGACCCAACGCACACAATGAATCAAAGAGCAACCAAGAAAGCTAAATCAGAGTTTAATAGCACATACCCTAGACCCAATATTCGAAGGAACACGAACCTAGGGTATTCAAGATGGATATGGACGCCACACTCCAGAAAAGGAAGGAATTGGGAGTGATAAGTCGATTTGAATGCCACAAGAAGAAGTACCTCTTGATAAGTTCTTTAGTTCTTAAAAGAACCGCGAGAGAAAAGCCCTTGCTTTCTATTTCACTCAAAGTTGTCTGATTTCTTGATTGTCTGATTTCCAAAGCTTACAAGGGGTGCCTATTTATAGGTTTAGATAGCAATCCTAAAGAGGCAAAATTCCTATTTAGGAGAAATCCCTATTTTGAAGGAATTTTGGACTAATTCCAGCACATATAATGAACTCCTATTTAGGAGTGATACTATTACTTAGTTTGACCTATTAAGTATTCCAAATATATTTACTGGGCCTGGACTCTCTTTAAAACTTGAATTCGCACCATTTGAACCTTATTTGGCCTGAATGTTCTGAATCAGCCCATTCAATGCTTCTTTAATCTTTTTGGCTTTAGCTCATGTTATTGGGCCTTCTGGAATGTGCAATGGACCTCTTGCATCCATTGAAGCCCTAGCTCGTGTTATTGGGCCTTCTAGAATGTGCAATGGACCTCTTGCATCAATTGAAGTTCTAACTTGTGTTATTAGGCCTTCTGGAATGTGCAATGGACTTTTTGCATCCTTTGAAGCCTTCCACCCTTCATGCCTATGGTTCTCATCATTCCCCCTTTCCTCAAAAAGATTCGTCCTTGAATTATCACCTTGTTTATACTTGATGACGTAGGGAAAGGTCTAAATGAATTTGATCCACTTGGCATGCCTTCTGTTGAACTTTCCTCGTACAAGTAGGATAGGAACTGCACAATGACTCATGCTTTCCCTCACATATCCTTCGAAAATAAGTTCTTCAACCTGTCTTTTATGCTCCTTTGTCTCCTCAAGATTACTCTTATATGCTAACCAGTTTGGGATGGATGCACCAGGGATGAAAACAATTTGATTCTTAATTCCTCTCTTAGGTAGCAATCCACTTAGGACATCATCATGGAATTCATCTTCAAATTCCTGCAATAGAACAACAATAGTACTAGGCAAAGATGGTGCAAGCTTGTTAGTGTTAAAAGAAGCCTTTTTGTACAAAAGTACGATTATAAGTTGTATGACAAAAATTGCTCTTTGGGCATCACTTTGTTTTGCATAGAAACTTTCTGTTTTCTTCTCTTTCTCTTGTGTTCTCATGTTTTCTACTCTCTTTCCTCTTTTTTCGATCTCTCCTTTTTGTTCATTCTCATTTTTAATCCTCAATTGATCCTCATAAGCTTGTTGAGGTGATAATGGTACAAGAGTGACGGGTTTTTCATTCATTACAAAGGAATATCGATTCTTGAATCCATTGTGCATAACTCGCCTGTCAAATTGCCATGGCCTTCCTAATAGAATATGGCCTACTTGTATAGGTACAACATCACATAAAACTTCATCACGGTACCTTCCAATAGAAAATGACACAAGCACTTGTTTATCTACCTTAACTTCACCATTCTCATTCAACCATTAAAGCTTATATGGCCTAGGATGCTTCATAGTAGGTAAGTTCAGCTTCTCAACCATAGTTATGCTAGCAACATTAGTGCAACTCCCACCATCAATAATCATACTACATACCTTATCTTTGACGAAACACCTTGTCTGAAAGATGTTATCTTGTTGCACCTCATTTTCTTCCTTCACTTGCACATTCAATGCTCGCCTTGCGATGAGAGCTACTTGATTAATCGGATACTTCTCTCCATCACTTTCACCCTTTGTTGATGGCATAAAATCATCATCTTCATAGTCATAGGCACGTTTCAATTGCCTTCTTGCTTTAGGAATCTCATAAGTTTTGTACCTCCTTTGCAACTTTGATATTGTATTAGCTTGCTCCTCCATCCTCTCTCTCATATCATCAAATCTGGTATTCATGTGCTCAAATTGTTGTTGCATAGCTTTGATCATGAAGGACATGTCAACAGCACCCTCCTGAGCAGCACCTTTGTCTTTTGAAGACATATTATTTTTTTATTTTTCTTGATTTAGAGCCAACTGATTTAGAGCCAGGCTTTGATACCAACTGATGTGGAAAACCCCAAAAAGACGTGGCTTAGGGACCCAACGCACACAATGAATCAAAGAGCAACCAGGAAAGCTAAATCAGAGTTTAATAGCACAAACTCTAGACCCATATTTGAAGGAACACGAACCTAGGGTATTCAAGATGGATATGGACGCCACACTCTAGAAAAGGAAGGAATTGGGAGTGATAAGTCGATTTGAACGCCACAAGAAGAAGTACCTGTTGATAAGTTCTTTAGTTCTTAAAAGAACCGCGAGAGAAAAACCCTTGCTTTCTATTTCACTCAAAGTTGTCTGATTTCTTGATTGTTTGATTTCCAAAGTTTACAAGGGGTGCCTATTTATAGGCTTAGATAGCAATCCTAAAGAGGCAAAATTCCTATTTAGGAGAAATCCCTATTTTGAAGGAATTTCGGACTAATTCCAGCACATATAATGAACTCCTATTTAGGAGTGATGCTATTACTTAGTTTGACCTATTAAGTATTCCAAATATATTTACTGGGCCTGGACTCTCTTTAAAACTTGAATTCGCACCATTTGAACCTTATTTGGCCTGAATGTCCTGAATCAGCCCATTCAATGCTTCTTTAATCTTTTCGGTTTTAGCTCGTGTTATTGGGCCTTCTGGAATGTGTAATGGACCTCTTGCATCCATTAAAGCCCTAGCTCGTGTTATTAGGCCTTCTAGAATGTGCAATGGACCTCTTGCATCAATTGAAGTTCTAACTCGTGTTATTAGGCCTTCTGGAATGTGCAATGGACTTTTTGCATCCTTTGAAGCCTTCCACCCTTCATGTCTACGGTTCTCATCAAACAGACCATTGACAATTCATTTATCCTTAGCTGATTTTAAAATTCTAAAACTTGTAAGAATGCAATATTTTGATTTTTAAATTTATTCTTAATGTCGTTTAATTTGATTGGTGAGAAAAATAGAATATTTGAATATCTTAATTGAACAAAAATACAAGCAATGGACTTAATTGCATAAAATACACTTTAGTGGATGAAGATTATAAATACCAATCCCAAGTTTCAATGTTGTGTTAAAAAGATATGCTTAGATGGGAGTGCAGAACCTTCTTATTCAGTCCATTGTTTTTGTTTTTTCTTAAGTAACTTGCTTAAAGATTATATAAATCATTTCAAATTGCGTTGAGGCAAAGGAGATAATTTATAAAATTGCAAAATTTAAATTCAACAGAGTATTGACAAATTCATTTATCCCTAACAGTTTTAAAATTCTAAAAATTACAAAGTTGAAATATTCTCATTTTTCAATTTATTGTTAATGTTGTTTGATTTATTTGCTGAGAAAAATATAATATGTGAAAAATATAATATTTGAATATGTGAATTGAACAAAAATACAAGTAATGGACTCAATTCCATAAAAGACACTTTAGTGGATGAATATTATAAATAGCAATGCCAAGATTCAAGATTATGTGAAGTATATAACCCTAAATGGGAGTGCGGAACCATCTTATTAGAGTCCATTGCTTTTCCTTTTTTTTTAAGTAACTTGTTTAAAGTCAAGAATTCTATAAGTTATTTCAAATTGTATTAAGGCAAAAGAGACAATTAAGAAAATTACAAAATTTAAATTCAATAGATTATTGACAATTTATTTATCCTTAGCAGATTTTAAAATTTTAAAAATTACAAAAATGCAATATTTTGATTTTTAAACTTATTGTTAATGTCGTTTGATTTGATTAGTGAGAAAAATACAATATTTGAATATCTTAATTGAACAAAAATACAAGTAATGGACTTAATTGCATAAAATACACTTTAGTGGATGAATATCATAAATAACGGTCCCAAGTTTCAATGTTGTGTTAAGCATATATCCCTAGATGGGAGTGCAGAACCTTCTTATTACAGTCGATTGCTTTTGTTTTTTTATAAGTAATTTGTCTGATGATTATATAAATCATTTCAAATTGCGTTAAGGCAAAGGAGACAATTCAGAAAATAGCAAACTTTAAATTCAACAGAGAATTGACAATTCATTTATCCCTAGCAGATTTTAAAATTCTAGAACTTGCAAAAATGCAGTATTGTGATTTTTCAAATTATTGTTAATGTTGTTTGATTTGATTGGTGAGTAAAATACAATATTTGAATATTTTAATTGAACAAAAATACAATTAATGGACTCAATTGCACAAAATACACTTTAGTAAATGAATATTATAAATAACACTCCCAAGTTTCAATGTTGTATTAAGCATATATCCTTATATGAGAGTGCAGAACCTTCTTATTACAATCCATTACATTGGCTTTTTCTTAAGAAATTTGTCTGAAGATTATATAGACCATTTCAAATTACTTTAAGGCAAAGGAGACAATTCAGAAAATTGCAGAATTTAAATTCAATAGAGTATTGACAATTCATTTATCCCTAGCAGATTTTATAATTCAAAAAATTGCAAAATTGAAATATTTTGATTTCTAAATTTCTTGTTAATGTCGTTTAATTTAATTGCTGTGAAAAATATAATATTTGAATATGTTAATTGAATAGAAATACAAGTAATAGACTCAATTGCATAAAATACAATTTAATGGATGAATATTATAAATAGCAAACCAAAGTTTCAATGTTGTGTTAAGCATTATTACAGTCTATTGCTTTTGCTTTTTCTTAAGTAATTTGCCTGAAGATTATATAAATCATTCCAAATTGCGTTGAGGCAAAGGACATAATTCAAAAAATTGCAAAATTTAACTTTAACAGTGTATTGACAATTCATTTATCCCTAGTAGATTTTAAAATTCTAAAAATTGCAAAATTGAAATATTTTGATTCGTGAATTTATTGTTAATGTTGTTTGATTTAATTGGGGAGAAAAATATAATATTTGAATCTATTAATTGATCAAAAATACAAGTAATAGACTCAATTGCATAAAAAGCACTTTAGTAGATGAATATTATCAATAGTAAAATCAAGTTTCAAGGTTGTGTGAAGCATATATCCCTAGATGGGAGTGGGGAATCATCTTGTTAAAGTCCATTCCGTTTCCTTTTTTTTAACTAATTTGTCTAAAGAAAAGAATTTTTATAAATCATTTTCAAAGAAGACAATTAAAAAATTTTCAAAAATTTAAATTTAATAGATTATTGACAATTTATTTATACCTATCAGATTTTAAAATTCTAAAAATTGCAAAAGTGCAATATTTTGATTTTTAAATTTGTTGTTAATGTCATTTGATTTGATTTTCGAGAAAAATACAATATTTGAATAAGTTAATTGAACAAAATTACAAGCAATGGACTCAATTGCATAAATAACACTTTAATGGATGAATATTATAAATGGCAATGTCAAGTTTTAATGTTGTGTTAAGCATATATCTCTAGACGGGAGTGTAAAATCTTCTAATTACAGTATATTGTTTTTGCTTTTTCTTAAATAATTTGCCCGAATATTATATAAATCATTTCAAATTGCGTAGAGGCAAAGGACACAATTCAGAAAATTGCAAAATTTAACTTCAACAGAATGTTGAGAATTCATTTATCCCTAATAGATTTTAAAATTCTAAAAATTGCAAAATTGAAATATTTTGATTTTTGAATTTATTATTAATGTCGTTTGATTTAATTGGTGAGAAAAATATAATATGTGAAAAATATAATATTTGAATATGTTAATTGAGCAAAACTACTAGTAATAGACTCAATTGCATAAAAGACACTTTAGTGGATGAATATTATAAATAACAATTTCAAGTTTCAAGGTTGTGTGAAGCATATATCCCTATATAGGAGTGGAGAACCACCTTATTAAAGTCCATTGCTTTTCCTTTTTCTTAAGTAATTTGTCTGAAGACAAGAATTCTATAAATCATTTCAAATTGCATTGAGGCAAAGGAGACAATTAATAAAATTGCGAAATTTAAATTCAACAGAGTATTGAGAAAACATTTATCCCTAGCAGATTTTAAAATTCTAAAAATTGCAAAAATGCAATATTTTGATTTTCAAATTTATTATTAATGTCATTTGATTTGATTGGTGAGAAAAATACAATATTTGAATATCTTAATTGAACAAAAATAGAAATAATGGACTTAATCGCATAAAATACACTTTAGTGGATGAATATCATAAAAAGCAGTCCCAAGTTTTAATGTTGTGTTAAGCATATATCCTAAGATGGTAGTGCAGAGCCTTCTTATTACAGTCAATTGCTTTTCCTTTTTCATTAGTAATTTGCCTGATGATTATATAAATCATTTCAAATTGCGTTGAGGCAAAGGTGACAATTAAGAAATTTTCAAAATTTAAATTCAACAAATTATTGACAATTTATTTATCCCTATCAGATTTTAAAATTCTAAAAATAGCAATATTTTGATTTTTAAATTTGTTGTTAATGTCGTTTGATTTGATTGGTGAGAAAAATACAATATTTTAACTTCTTAATTGAATAAAGATACAAGTAATAGGCTCAATTGTATAAAATACAATTTAGTGGATAAATATTATAAGTAGCAATCCCAAGTTTTAATGTTGTATTAAGCATATATCTCTAGATGGGAGTGCAGAACCTTCTTATTACAGTCTATTGCTTTTGCTTTTTCTTAAGTAATTTGCCTGAAGATTATATAAATCATTTCAAATTGTGTTAAGGCAAAGGAGGCAATTCAGAAAATAGCAAAATTTAAATTGAACAGAGTACTGACAATTCACTTATCCATAGTAGATTTTAAAATTCAAAAAATTGCAAAATTGAAATATTTTGATTTTTGAATTTATTGTTAAAATCGTTTGATTTAATTGGTGAGAAAAATATAATATGTAAAAATAGAATATTTGAATATGTTTATTGAGCAAAAATTCAAGTAATGGACTCAATTACATAAAAGACACTTTAGTGGATGAATATTATAAATAGCAATTTCAAGTTTCAAGGTTGTGTGAAGCATATATCCCTAGATAGGAGTGGGGAACCACCTTGTTAGAGTCCATTGCTTGCCCTTTTTCTTAAGAAATTTGTCTGAAGACAAGAATTTTATAAATCATTTCAAATTGTAGTGAGGTAAAGGAGACAATTAAGAAAATTGCAAAATTTAAATTCAACAGAGTACTGACAATTCATTTATCCTTAGCAGATTTTAAAACTCTAAAAATTGCAAAAATGCAATATTTTGATTTTTAAATTTGTTGTTAATGTCGTTTGATTTGATTGGTGAGAAAAATACAATACTTGAATATCTTAATTGAACAAAAATACAAGTAATGGACTCAATTGCATAAAAGACACTTTAGTGGATGAATATTATAAATAACAATTTCAAATTCCAAGGTTATGTGAAGCATATATCCTTAAATAAGAGTGGGGAACCATCTTATTAGAGTCCATTTCTTTTCCTTTTCCCTAACTAATTTGTCTGAAGACAAGAATTATATAAATTATTTCAAATTGCATTGAGGCAAATGAGACAATTAAGAAAATTTCAAAATTTAAATTCAACAGATTATTGACAATTTATTTATCCCTAACAGATTTTAAAATTCTAAATGTTGCAAAAATGCAATATTTTGATTTTTAAATTTGTTATTAATGTCGTTTGATTTGATTGCTGAGAAAAATACAATATTTAAATATCTTAATTGAACAAAATTACAAGTAATGGACTCAATTGCATAAAAAACACTTTAGTGGATGAATATTATAAATAACAATTTCAAATTCCAAGGTTGTGTGAAGCATATATCCTTAAATGGGAGTGGGGAACCATCTTATTAGAGTCCATTTCTTTTCCTTTTCCCTAACTAATTTGTCTGAAGACAAGAATTATATAAATTATTTCAAATTGTATTTAGGCAAATGAGACAATTAAGAAAATTTCAAAATTTAAATTCAACAGATTATTGATAATTTATTTATCCCTAGCAGATTTTAAAATTCTAAAAGTTGCAAAAATGTAATATTTTGATTTTTAAATTTGTTATTAATGTCGGTTGATTTGATTGCTAAGAAAAATACAATATTTGAATATCTTAATTGAACAAAATTACAAGTAATGGACTCAATTGCATAAAATACACTTTAGTGGATAAATATCATAAATAGCAGTCCCAAGTTTCAATGTTGTGTTAAGCATATATCCTTAGATTGGAGTGCAGAACCTTCTTATTACAGTCGATTGTTTTTGCTTTTTCATAAGTAATTTGCCTGATGATTATATATATCATTTCAAATTGTATTGAGGCAAAGGAGTCAATTTAGAAAATAGTAAAATTTAAATTCAACAGAGAATTGACATTTCATTTATCCCTAGCAGATTTTAAACTTCTAAAAATTGCAAAAATGCAATATTTTGATTTTTAAATTTATTGCTAATGTCGTTTGATTTGATTGGCAAGAAAAATAGAATATTTGAATATCTTAATTGAACAAAAATACAAGTAATGGACTTAATTGCATAAAATACACTTTAGTGGATGAATATGATAAATAGTTGTCCCAAGTTTTAATATTGTGTTAAGTATATATCCTAAGATGGTAGTACAGAACCTTCTTATTACAGTCAATTGCTTTTGCGTTTTCATTAGTAATTTGCGTGATAATTATATAAATCATTTCAAATTACGTTGAGGCAAATGAGATAATTAAGAAAATTTCAAATTTTAAATTCAACAGATTATTGACAATTTATTTATCCCTAGCAGATTTTAAAATTCTAAAAATTGCAAAAATACAATATTTTGATTTTTAAATTTGTTGTTAATGTCGTTTGATTTGATTGCTGAGAAAAATACAATATTTGAATATCTTAATTGAACAAAATTACAAGTAATTGACTTAATTGCATAAAATACACTTTAATGGATGAAGATTATAAATAGCAATCCCAAGTTTCAAAGTTATGTGAAGCATATATCCCTTGATAGAAATGGGGAACCACCTTATTAGAGCCCTTTGCTTTTCCTTTTTTTTTAGTAATTCGTCTGAAGACAAGAATTCTATAAATCATTTCAAATTGCCTTGAGGCAAAGGAGACAATTAAGAAAATGGCAAAATTTAATTTCAACAGAGTATTGACAAAACATTTATCCCTAGCAGATTTTAAAATTTTAAAAATTGCAAAAATGTAATATTTTGATTTTTAAATTTATTATTAATGTCGTTTGATTTGATTGGTGAGAAAAATACAATATTTGAATATCTTAATTGAACAAAAATAGAAGTAATGGACTCAATTGCATAAAATACACTTTAATGGATGAATATCATAAATAACAGTCCCAAGTTTCAATGTCGTGTTAAGCATATATCCCTAGATTAGAGTGCAGAACCTTCTTATTACAGTCGATTGCTTTTACTTTTTCATAAGTAATTTGTCCGATGATTACATATCTCATTTCAAATTGTATTGAGGCAAAGGAGTCAATTTAGAAAATAGCAAAATTTAAATTCAACAGAGAATTGACATTTCATTTATCCCTAGCATATTTTAAACTTCTAAAAATTGCAAAAATGCAATATTTTGATTTTTAAATTTATTGCTAATGTCGTTTGATTTGATTGGCGAGAAAAATACAATATTTGAATATCTTAATTGAACAAAAATACAAGTAATGAACTTAATTGCATAAAATACACTTTAGTGGATGAATATCATAAATAGTTGTCCCAAGTTTTAAAGTTGTGTTAAGCATATATCCCAAGATGGTAGTGCAGAACCTTCTTATTACAGTCAATTGCTTTTGCTTTTTCATTAGTAATTTGCGTGATGATTATATAAATCATTTCAAATTGCATTAAGGCAAATGAGACAATTAAGAAAATTTGAAATTTTAAATTCAACAGATTATTGACAATTTATTTATCCCTAGCAGATGTTACAATTCTAAAAATTGCAAAAAAGCAATATTTTGATTTTTAAATTTGTTGTTAATGTCGTTTGATTTGATTGCTGAGAAAAATACAATATTTGAATATCTTAACTGAACAAAATTACAAGTAATTGACTCAATTGCATAAAATACACTTTAGTGGATGAATATTATAAATAGCAATCCCAAGTTTCAATATTGTGTTAAGCATTTTTCCCTATATGGGAGTTTAGAACCTTCTTATTACAGTCGATTGCACTTGTTTTTTCTTAAGTAATTTGCCTGAAAATTATATAAATTATTTCAAATTGCGTTGAAGCAAAGGATGCAATTTAGAAAATTACAAAATTTAAATTCAACAGAGTATTGACAATTCATTTATCCCTAATAGATTTTAAATTCTAAAAATTGCAAAATTGAAATATTTTCATTTTTAACTTTATTGTTAATGTCGTTCGATTTAATTGGTGAGAAAAATATAATATGTAAAAAATTTAATATTTGAATATGTTAATTGAACAAAAATACAAGTAATGGACTGAATTGCATAAAAGACACTTTAGTGAATGAATATTATAAATAGCAATCTCAAGTTTCAAGGTTATGTGAAGCATATATTCCTCGATAGGAGTGGGGAACCACCTTATTAAAGCCCTTTGCTTTTCCTTTTTTTTAAGTAATTTGTCTAAAGACAAGAATTCTATAAATCATTTCAAATTACCTTGAGGCAAAGGAGACAATTAAGAAAATTGCAAAATTTAAATTCAACAGAGTATTGACAATTCATTTATCCCTAGTAGATTTTAAAATTTTAAAAATTCCAAAAATGCTATATTTTGATTTTTAAATTTGTTGTTAATATTGTTTGATTTGATCGGTGAGAAAAATATAATATGTGAAAAATATAATATTTGAATATGTTAATTGAACAAAAATACAAATAATGGACTCAATTGCATAAAAGACACTTTGGTGGATGAATATTATAAATAGTAATCTCAAGTTTCAAGGTTGTGTGAGGCATATATCCCTCGATAGGAGTGGGGAACCACCTTATTAGAGCCCTTTGCTTTTCCTTTTTCTTAAGTAATTTGTTTAAAGACAAGAATTCTATAAATCTTTTCGAATTGCCTTGAGGAAAAGAAGACAATTAAGAAGATTACAAAATTTAAATTCAACAGAGTATTGACAATTCATTTATCCCTAGTAGATTTTAAAATTCTAAAAATTGCAAAAATGCAATATTTTGATTTTTAAACTTATTGTTAATGTTGTTTGATTTGATTGGTGAGAAAAATACAATATTTGAATATCTTAATTGAACAAAAATACAAGTAATGGACTTAATTGCATAAAATACACTTTAGTGGATGAATATCATAAATAGAAATCTCAAATTTCAAGGTTGTGTGAAGCATATATCCCTAAATAAGAGTAGGGAACCATCTTATTAGAGTCTATTTCTTTTCCTTTTCCCTAACTAATTTGTCTGAAGACAAGAATTTTATAAATTATTTCAAATTGCATTAAGGCAAATGAGACAATTAAGAAAATTTCAAAATTTAAATTCAACAGATTATTGACAATTTATTTATCCCTAGCAAATTTTAAAATTCTAAAAATTGCAAAAATGTAATATTTTGATTTTTAAATTTGTTGTTAATGTCGTTTAATTTGATTGGTGAGAAAAATACAATATTTGAATATTTTAATTAAACAAAATTACAAGTAATGGACTCAATTGCATAAAAGACACTTTAGTGGAAGAATATTATAAATAGCAATCTTAAATTTCAAGGTTGTGTGAAGCATATATCCCTAAATGGGAGTGGGGAACCATCTTATTAGAGTCAATTTCTTTTCCTTTTTCTTAACTAATTTGTCTGAAGATAAGAATTCTATAAATTATTTCAAATTGCATTGAGGCAAAGGAGACAATTAAGAAAATTTCAAAATTTAAATTCAACAGATTATTGACAATTTATTTATCCCTAGCGGATTTGAAAATTCTAAAAATTGCAAAAATGCAATATTTTGATTTTTAAATTTGTTGTTAGTGTTGTTTGATTTGATTGGTGAGAAAAATACAATATTTGAATATCTTAATTGAACAAAAATACAACTAATGGACTCAATTGCACAAAATACATTTTAGTGAATGAATATTATAAATAGCACTCCCAAGTTTCAATGTTGTATTAAGCATATATCCCTAGATGGGAGTGCAGAACCTTCTTATTACAATCTATTACTTTTGCTTTTTCTTAAGTAATTTTTCTGAAGATTATATAGATCATTTCAAATTGTGTTGAAGCAAAGGAGGCAATTTAGAAAATACAATATTTGAATATCTTAATTGAACAAAATACATGTAATACACTCAATTACATAAAATACAATTTAGTGGATGAATATTATAAATAGCAAACCCAAGTTTCAATGTTGTGTTAAGCATATATCTTTAGATGGGAGTGCAGAATCTTCTTATTACAGTTTATTGGTTTTGCTTTTTCTTAAGTAATTTGCCTGAAGATTATATAAATCATTTCAAATTGCGTTAAGGCAAAGGTGGCAATTTAGAAAATTGCAAAATTTAAATTCAAGAGAGTGTTGACAATTCATTTATCCCTAACAGATTTTAAAATTCTAAAAATTGCAAAAATGCAATATTTTGATTTTTAAATTTATTGTTAATGTCGTTTGATTTGATTAGTGTAAAAAATACAATATTTGAATATCTTAATATAACCAAAATACAAGTAATGGACTTAATTGTATAAAATACACTTTAGTGGATGAATATCATAAATAGCAGTCCCAAGTTTCAATGTTGTGCTAAGCATATATCGCTAGATGGGATTGCAGAACCTTCTTATTATAGTTGATTGCTTTTGCTTTTTCATAAGTAATTTGCCTGATGATTATATAAATCATTTCAAATTGCGTTGAGGTAAAGGAGACAATTCAGAAAATAGCAAAATTTAAATTCAACTGAGAATTGACAATTCATTTATCCTTAGCAGATTTTAAAATTCTAGAAATTGCAAAAATGCAATATTTTGATTTTCAAATTTATTGTTAATGTCGTTTGATTTGATTGGTGAGAAAAATACAATATTTGAATATCTTAATCGAACAAATATACAAGTAATGGACTCAATTGCATAAAATACACTTTAGTGGATGAATATCATAAATAGCAGTCCCAAGTTTCAATGTTGTGTTAAGCATATATCCCTAAATAGGAGTGCAGAACCTTCTTATTAAAGTTGATTGCTTTTGCTTTTTCATAAGTAATTTGTCTAATGATTATATAAATCATTTCAAATTGTGTTGAGGTAAAGGAGACAATTCAGAAAATGGCAAAATTTAAATTCAACTAAGAATTGGCAATTCATTTATCCCTAGCAGATTTTAAAATTCTAAAAATTGCAAAAATACAATATTTTGATTTTTAAATTTATTGTTAATGTCGTTTGATTTGATTGGTGAGAAAAATACAATATTTGAATAACTTAATTGAACAAAAATACAAGCAATGGATTGAATTGCATAAAATATACTTTAGTGGATGAATATCATAAATAGCAATCCTAAGTTTCAATGTTGTGTTAAGCATATATCCCTAGATGGGAGTGCAGAATCTTCTTATTTGAGTCGATTGTTTTTGCTTTTTCATAAGTAATTTGCCTGATGATTATATAAATCATTTCAAATTGCGTTGAGGTAAAGGAGACAATTCAGAAAATAGCAAAATTTAAATTCAACAGAGAATTTACAATTCATTAATCCCTAGCAGATTTTAAAATTCTAGAAATTGCAAAAATGCAATATTTTGATTTTTAAATTTATTGTTAATGTCGTTTGATTTGATTGGTGAGAAAAATACAATATTTGAATATCTTAACTAAACAAAAATACAAGTAATGGACTTAATTGTATAAAATGCACTTTAGTGGATGAATATTTTAAATAGCAATCCCTAGTTTCAATGTTGTGTTAAGGATATAACCCTAGATGGGATTACAGAACCCTCTTATTACAATCCATTTCTTTTGCTTTTTCTTAAGTAATTTGCTTGAAGATTATATAAATCATTTCAAATTGCTTTAAGGCAAAGGAGACAATTTAGAAAATTGCAAAATTTAAATTCAATAGAGTATTGACAATTCATTTATCCCTAACAGATTTTAAAATTGAAAAATTACAAAATTGAAATATTTTGATTTTTAAATTTATTGTTAATGTCGTTTAATTTCATTGCTGAGACACTTTAATGGATGAATATTATAAATAGCAATCTCAAGTTTCAAGGTTGTGTGAAGCATATATACTTAGATGAGAGTGGGGAACCATCTTATCAGAGTCCATTTATTTTCCTTTTTCTTAACTAATTTGACTGAAGACAAGAATTCTATAAATCATTTCAAATTGCATTGAAGCAAAGAAGACAATTAAGAAATTTTCAAAATTTAAATTCAACAGATTATTGACAATTTATGTATCCCTAACAGATTTTAAAATTATAATAATTGCAAAAGTGCAATATTTTGATTTTTAAATTTGTTGTTAATGTCGTTTGATTTGATTGGTGAGAAATACAATATTTGAATAAGTTAATTGAACAAAATTACAAGTAATGGACTCAATTGCATAAAAAACACTTTAGTGGATGAGTATTATAAATAGCAATCCCAAGTTTCAATGTTGTGTTAAGCATATATCTCTATATGGGAGTGCAGAATCTTCTTATTATAGTCTATTGCTTATGCTTATTCTTAAGTAATTTGCCGGATGGTCATATGAATCATTTCAAATTGTGTTGAGGCAAAGGAGAAAATTAAGAAATTTTCAAAATTTAAATTCAACAGATTATTGACAATTTAGTTATCCCTAACAGATTTTAAAATTCTAAAAATTGCACAAGTGCAATATTTTGATTTTTAAATTTGTTGTTAATGTCGTTTGATTTGATTGGTGAGAAAAATACAATATTTGAATAAGTTAATTGAACAAAATTACAAGTAATGGACTCAATTGCATAAAATACACTTTAATGGATGAATATTATAAATAGCAATCCAAGGTTTCAATATTGTGTTAAGCATATATCCCTAGATAGGAGTGGGGAACCATCTTATTCGAGTCCATTCTTTTCCTTTTTCCTAAGTAATTTGTTAAAAAACAAGAATTCCATAAATCATTTTAAATTGCATTAGGGCAGAGAAGACAATTAAGAAAATTGCAAAATTTAAATTCAATAAATTATTTACAATTTATTTGTTTCTAGCAAATTTTAAAATTCTAAAAATTGAAAAAATGCAATATTTTCATTTTTAAATTTGTTATTATTGTCGTTTGATTTGATTGGTGAGAAAAATACAATATTTGAATATGTTAATTGAACAAAAATACAAGTAATCGACTCAATTGCATAAAATACAATTAAGAGGATGAATATTATAAATTGCACTCCTCAGTTTCAATGTTGTGTTAAACATATATCCCTAGATAGGAGTGCAAAACCTTCTTATTACAGTCCATTACTTTTGCTTTTTCATAAGTAATTTGCCTAAAAATAATATTCAAATTGCGTTGAGGCAAAGGAGACAATTTAAAAAATAGCAAAATTTAAATTCAACAGAGAATTGACAATTCATTTATCCTTAGCAGATTTTAAAATTTTAAAAACAGCAAAAATGCAATATTTTGATTTTTAAATTTATTGTTAATGTCGTTTGATTTGATCGGTGAGAAAAATACAATATTTGAATATCTTAATTGAACAAAATTACAAGTAATGGACTCAATTGCATAAAATATAATTTAGTGGGTGAATATTATAAATAGCAATCCCAAGTTTCAATGTTGTGTTAAGCACATATGCCTAGATGGGAGTGCAAAACCTTCTTATTACAGTCCATTCGTTTTGCTTTTTCTTAAGTAATTTGCCTAAAGATTATATAAATCATTTCAAATTGCATTGAGGCAAAGGAGACAATTCAGAAAATATCAAAATTTAAATTCAATAGAGAATTGACAATTCATTTATCCCTAACATATTTTAAAATTCTAAAAATTTCAAAATTGAAATATTTTGATTTTTAACTTTATTGTTAATGTCGTTTGATTTAATTGGTAAGAAAAATATAATATGTAAAAAATATAATATTTAAATAAGTTAATTGAGCAAAAATACAAGTAATAGACTCAATTACATAAAAGACACTTTAGTGGATGAATATTATAAATAACAATCTCAAGTTTCAAGGTTGTGTGAAGCATATATCCCTAGATGGGAGTCGGGAACCGTTTTATTAGAGTCCATTGCTTTTCCATTTTCCTATGTAATTTCTCTAAAGACAAGAAATCTATAAATCATTTCAAATTGCATTGAGGCAAAGAAGACAATTAAGAAAATTGCCAAATTTAAATTCAAGAGAGTATCGATAATTCATTTATCCCTGACAGATTTTAAAATTCTAAAACTTGGAAAAATGGAATATTTTGATTTTTAAATGTATTGTTAATGTCGTTTGATTTGATTGGTGAGAAAAATACAATATTTAAATATCTTAAATGAACAAAAATACAAGTAATGAACTTAACTACAAAAATACAATTTAGTGAATGAGTATTATAAATAGCTATCCCAAGTTTTATTATTGTGTTAAGCATACATCCCTAGATGGGAGTGCAGAACCTTCTTATTACAGTCCCTTGCTTTTGTTATTTCTTAACTAATTTTCCTGAGAATTATATAAATCATTTCAAATTGTGTTTAGGCAAAGGAGACAATTTAGAAAATTGCAAAATTTAAATTCAACAGAGTATTGACAATTCACTTATCCCTTGCAAATTTTAAATTTCAAAAAATTGGCAAATTGAAATATTTTGATTTTGGAATTTATTGTTAATGTCGTTTGATTTAATTGGTGATAAAAATATAATATGTGAAAAATATAATATTTGAATATATTAATTGAACAAAAATACAAGTAATGGACTCAATTGCATAAAAGACATTTAAGTGGATGAATATTATAAATAGTAATCTCAAGTTTCAAGGTTGTGTGAAGCATATATCCCTAAATGGGAGTGGGGAACCATGTTATTAGAGTCCATTGCTTTTCCTTTTTCTTAAGTAATTTCTCTGAAGACAAGAATTCTATAAATCATTTCAAATTTCATTGAGACAAAGAGACAATTAAGAAAATTGCAAAATTTAAGTTCAAAAGAGTATTGACAATTCATTTATTCCCTAGTAGATTTGAAAATTCTAAAAATTGTAGAAAATGGAATATCTTAATTTTTAAATTTATTGTTAATGTCATTTGATGTGATTGGTGAGAAAAATACAATATTTGAATATCTTAATTGAACAAAAATACAAGTAATGGACTCAATTGTATAAAATACAATTTAGTAAATGACTATTATAAATTGCAATCCCAAGTTTCATTATTGTGTTAAGCATATATCCCTAGTAGGAGTGCAGAACCTTTTTATTACAGTCCATTGCCTTTGCTTTTTCTTAATTAATTTACCTGAAGATTATATAAATCATTTCAAATTACGTTGAGGCAAAGGAGACAATTTAGAAAATTGCAAAATTTAAATTCAACAGAGTACTGACAATTCATTTATCCTTAGTAGATTTTAAAATTCGAAAAGATGCAAAATTGAAATATTTTACTTTTAAATTTAATATTAATGTCATTTGCTTAATTGGTAAGAAAAAATATAATATGTGAAAAATATAAGTAATGGACTCAATTGTATAAAATATACTTTTGTGGATGAATATTATAAATAGTAAATCCAAGTTTTAATGTTGTGTTAAGCATATATCCCTAGATGAGAGTGTAGAACCTTTTTATTACAATCCATTGCCTTCGCTTTTTCTTAAGTAATTTACCTGAAGATTATATAAATCATTTCAAATTGTGTTTAGGAAAAGGAGAAAATTTAGAAAATTGCAAAAATTTAAATTCAATAGAGTACTGACAATTTACTTATCCCTAGTAGATTTTGAAATTCGAAAAATTGCAAAATTAAAATATTTTGATTTTTAAATTTATTGTTCATGTCATTTGATTTCATTGGTGAGAAAAATATAATATGTGAAAAATATAATATTTGAATATGTTAATTGAACAAAAATACAAGTAATGGACTCAATTGCATAAAATACACTTTAATGGATCAATATTATAAATAGCAAACCCAAGTTTCAATGTTATCTTAAGCATATATCCTTAGATAAGAGTGTAGAACCTTTTTATTACAGTCCATTGCTTTTGCTTTTGCGTAAGTAATTTGCCTAGAAATTATATAAATCATTTCAAATTGCATTGAGGCAAAGGAGACAATTCAAAAAATTGCAAAAGGTAAATTCAACAAAATATTGACAATTCATTTATCCTTAGCATATTTTAAAAATCTAAAAATTGCAAAAATGGAATATTTTGGTTTTTAAATTTATTATTAATGTCGTTTGATTTCATTGGTGAGAAAAATATAATATTTGAATATGTTAATTGAACAAAAATACAAGTAATGGACTCAATTGTATAAAATACACTTTAGTGGATGAATATTATAAATAACAAACCCAAGTTTCAATGTTGCCTTAAGCATATATCCCTATATGGGAGTACAGAACCTTCTTATTACAATCGATTGCTTTTGCTTTTTCTTAAGTAATTTGCCTGAAATTTATATAAATCATTTGAAATTGCATAGAGGCAAAGGAGACAATTCTGATAATTAAAAAATTTAAATTCAATAGAGTACTGACAATTCATTTATCCCTAGCAGATTTTAAAATTCTAAAAATTGCAAAAATGTGATATTTTGATTTTTAAATTTATTATTAATATTGTTTGATTTGATTGGGGAGAAAAATACATTATTTGAATATCTTAATTGAACAAAAATACAAGTATTGGACTCAATTGCATAAAATACAATTTAGTGGATGAATATTATAAATGGCACTCCCATGTTTCAATGTTGTGTTAAGCATATATTCCTAGATGGGAGTGCAAAACCTTCTTATTAGAATTCATTGCTTTTGCTTTTTCTTAAGTAATTTGCTTGAAGATTATATAAATCATTTCAAATTGCGTTGAGGCAAAGGAGACAATTCAGAAAATTGCAAAAGTTTGACAATTCATTTATTCCTGGCAGATTTTAAAATTCTAAAAATTACAAAAATGCAATATTTTGATTTTTAAATTTATTATTAATGTCGTTTGATTTGATTAGTGAGAAAAATACAGTATTTGAATATCTTAATTGAACAAAAATACAATTAATGGACTCAATTACTTAAAATACAATTTTGTGATAAATATTATAAATAGCAATCCGAAGTTTCATTGTTGTGTTAAGTATATATCCCTAGATGGGAGAGCGGAACCTTCTTATTAGAGTCCATTGCTTTTGCTTTTTCTTAAGTAAATTGCTTGAAAATTATATAAATCATTTCATATTACATTGAGGCAAAGAAGACAATTCTGATAATTACAAAATTTATATTCAACAGAGTACTGACAATTCATTTATCCCTAGTAGATTTTAAAATTCGAAAAATTGCAAAATTGAAATATTTTGATTTTTAAATTTATTGTTAATGTTGTTTGATTTCACTAGTGAGAAAAATATAATACGTGAAAAATATAATATTTGACTATGTCAATTGAACAAAAATACAAGTAATGGGTTGTGTGAAGCATATATCCCTAGATGAGAGTGCATAACCTTCTTATTACAGTCGATTGTTTTTGCTTTTTATGAAGTAATTTGCCTGAATATTATATAAATCTTTCAAATTGTGTTGAGGCAACGGAGACAATTCTGAAAATTGCAAAATTTAAATTCAACAAAGTATTGACAATTTATTTATCCCTAACAGATTTTAAAATTCGAAAAAATGCAAAATTGAAATATTTTGATTTTTAAATTTAATGTTAATGTCGTTTGATTTAATTGGTAAGAAAAATATAATATATGAAAAATATAATATTTGAATATGTTAATTGAACAAAAATACAAGTAATAGACTCAATTGCAGAAAATACACTTTTGTGGATGACTATTATAAATAGCAAACCCAAATTTCAATGTTATGTTAAGCATATATCCTTAGATGAGAGTGCAGAACTTTCTTATTACAGTCCATTACTTTTACTTTTTCTTAAGTAATTTGCCTGAAATTTATATAAATATAATATGTGAACAATATAATATTTGAATATATCAAATAAATAAAAATACAAGTAATGGGTTGTGTGAAGCATATATCCCTAGATGAGAGTGCATAACCTTCTTATTACAGTCGATTGTTTTTGCTTTTTCTGAAGTAATTTGCCTGAAAATTATATAAATTATTTCAAATTTTGTTGAGGCAACAGAGAGAATTCAGAAAATTGCAAAAGTTAAATTCAACAGAGTATTGACAATCCATTTATCCTTAGCAGATTTTAAAATTTTAAAAATTGCAAAAATGCAATATTTTGATTTTTAAATTTATTGTTAATGTCGTTTGATTTAATTGGTGAGAAAAATATAATATTTGAATATGTCAATTGAACAAAAATACAAGTAATGGACACAATTTCATAAAAGACACTTTAGTGGATTAATATTATAAATAGCAATCTTAAGTTTCAAGGTTGTATAGAGCATATATCCCTAGATAGGAGTGCAGAACCTTTTTATTACAGTTGAAGTTCCCAACTTCACCCTAGGATCTATTAGTTTGTGATACTGAGAGGGGGGTGAATCAGTATCACCACAATTCACAATTCGCAAGAAAGTGAACAACTTCAATCTCTTCTTAAAAATGAACTCTTTCTCAGATTCGAGTAAGGTAGATCTATTGCTACCTACTAATCACAATAGTCCCCAAAGTCACCTTTCAGACACCTTGCCTAATAGATAATTCGGATGTTCTTGTTTAGGTCTTCGTTAGGTTATGGGTTGGCTGATACTTTAGCTGCGTTCACAACTTAATTTAAAACACAGAACGTAAAGCAAATTAAGGACACACGAGATTTACGTGGTTCCGTCAATGTGACGTACATCCACGGTGGTAGGGACTCTCCCTTACCAAGACTATCCACTATACTTGAGAATTCTAATTACAATGGATGTCTTAATCTTCTGCTCCTTTCACTATTGCAATTACTAAGTAAGTACAATACAAAGAGTGTCATTTACTGTGTCTACCCTTCTTCTAGCTTGTCTTGCCTCTGTTGAATTGAAAGGTTGCTCCACTGCCGCTTAGAAGTTCACCGCAATGCTCTCTAACCTCTCTTGAAGAAATCTGGAAATACGTTGAGTTATTTCCGATGCTTCGCTGAATTCCTTCTCTAGGTTGTTTCACACAACTCCTACTTTCACCGTCTCATGGTTTCACAGCTTGCACTCAAGCTTCTGGTCTGTCGTTTTACGTCTCACGGCTTGCCCCACGCTTCTGATCAGTCACACCGTTGCACGTTCTGGTCTCATGCTTCTGGTCTGTTGTTTCACATCTCTTGGCCTGCCTCACACTACTGGTTTTTCTGGTTCATGTCTCTCGGCCTACCTCACACTTCTAGTCTGTTGTCTTCTCTTCCGGGTGGTCTCACGGATACCAGGTCTGCTGTCTTCTCTTCCGGGTGGTCTCACGGATACCAGGTTTGCTGTCTTCTCTTCCGGGTGGTCTCACGGATACCAGGTTTGTTGTCTTCTCTTCCGGGTGGTCTCACGGATACCAGGTTTGCTGTCTTCTCTTCTGGGTGGTCTCACGGATACCAGGTCTGCTGTCTTCTCTTCCGGGTGGTCTGTTTCTTATTTCTCCTCTTGCTGGTTGTGCGTTTATGATCTCTTGCGGTTCTGCTCTCTCTTCCTTCTGGCCGGTTGTTGTAGGGTTGTTGTTTATTCAATTGTGTTGGCCCTCTGCCCTAGTTTTGTCTTCCAAGGCCTTTATATACTCTCTTCCATGAAACCTTAATAGGGCTTACATGGCAGATTTACGTTCTTACCTTTACGCAGCGGATTTACTTTCTTGCCCTTCCATGTGACTTTACTGCCCTTCCATGTGACTTTACTCTCTTGCACACTTAACCCTAGTTGACAACAATTATAACCCATACAAGGCTGTGGGAACAACAACAGTTAATTGTTTTTGCTTTTTTTTTTTAAGTAATTTGCCTTCAGATTTCAAATTGCGTTGAGGCAAAGGAGACAATTCAGAAAATTGCAAAATTTAAATTCAAGAGAGTATCAACAATTCATTTATCCCTAGTAGATTTTAAAATTCTAACAATTGCAAAAATGGAATATTTTAATTTTTAAATTTATTGTTAATGTTGTTCGATTTGATTGGAGAGAAAAATACAATATTTAAATATCTTAATTGGACAAAAATATAAGTAATGGACTCAATTGCATAAAATACAATTTAGTGGATGAATATTATAAATAGTACTCCCAAGTTTCAATGTTGTATTAAGCATATATCCCTAGATGAGAGTGCAGAACTTTCTTATTATAGTCCATTGTTTTTGCTTTTTTTTTTTAAGTAATTTACCTGAAAATTATATAAATCATTTCAAATTGCGTTGACGCAAAGGAGACAATTTAGAAAATTACAAAATTTAAATTCAACAAAAGTACTGACAATTCACTTATACCTAGTAGATTTTAAAATTCGAAAAATTACAAATTTGAAATATTTTGATTTTTAAATTTATTGCTAATGTCGTTTGATTTAATTATTGAGAAAAATATAATATGTGAAAAATATAATATTTGAATATGTTAATTAAACAAATAAACAAGTAATGGACACAATTACATAAAATACACTTTAGTGGATGAATATTATAAATAGCAGTCCCAAGTTTTAATGTTATGTTAAACATATATCCGTCGATGGGAGTGCAGAACCTTCTTATTATAGTGGATTATTTTTGCTTTTTTTTAAGTAATTTGCCCCAAGATTATATAAATCATTTCAAATTGCGTTAACGCAAAGGAGACACTTCAGAAAATTGCAAAATTTAAATTCAAGAGAGTATATTGACAATTCATTTATCCCTAGCAGATTTTAAAATTCAAAAAATTGTAAAATTGAAATATTTTGATTTTTAAATTTAATATTAACGTCATTTGATTTATTCGGTGAGAAAAATATAATATGTGAAAAGTATTATATTTTAATGTGTTAATTGAATACAAATACAAGTAATAGGCTCAATTGCATAAAAAACATTTTAGTGGATGAATATTATAAATAACAATCCCAAGTTTTATGGTTGTGTGAAGCATATATCCCTCGATGGGAGTGGGGAACCATCATATTAGATTCCATTGTTTTTCCTTTTTCTTAAGTAATTTCTCTGAACATATGAATTCTCTAAATCATTTCAAATTACATTGAGGCAAAGGAGACAATTAAGAAAATTGCAAAATTTAAATTCAAGAGAGTATGGACTATTCATTTATTCTTAGCAGATTTTAAAATTCTAACAATTGCAAAAATGGAATATTTTGATTTTTAAATTTATTGTTAATGTCGTTTGATTTGATTGCTGAGAAAAATACAATATTTGAATATCTTAACTGAACAAAAATACAATTAATGGACTCAATTGCATAAAATACAATTTAGTGGATGAGTATTATAAATAGCAATCCCAAGTTTCATTATTGTGTTAAGCATATATCCCTAGATGGGAGTGCAGAACCTTTTTATTACAGTCCATTGCTTTTGCTTTTTCTTAAGTAATTTGCCTGAGAATTATATTAATCATTTCAAATTGCATTTAGGCAGAGGAGACAATTTAGAAAATTGTAAAATTTCATTTCAACAAAGTATTGACCATTCACTTATCCCTAGAAGATTTTAAAATTCAAAAAATTGCAAAATTGAAATATTTTGATTTTTAAATTTATTCTTAATGTCGTTTGATTTAATTGGAGAGAAAAATATAACATGTGAAAAATATAATATTTAAATATGTTAATTGAACAAAAATACAAGTAATAGACTTAATTGTATAAAATACATCTTATTTCAGTCTATTGTTTTTCCTTTTTCTTAAGCAATTTGTTTGAAGACAAGAATTCTATAAATCATTTCAAATTGCATTAAGGAAAAGTGGACAATTAAGAAAATTGCAAAATTATAATTTTGCAAATTATTGACAATTTATTTATCCTTAACAGATTTTAAAATTCTAAAAATTACAAAAATGCAATATTTTGATTTTTAAATTTGTTGTTAAGGTCATTAGATTTGATTGATGAGAAAAATGCAAGTAATAGACTCAATTGCATAAAATGCACGTTAGTGGATGAATATTATAAATAGCAATCCTAAGTTTCAATGTTGTGTTAAGCATATTATTAATGTCGTTTGATTTGATTGGTGAGAAAAATACAATATTTGAATAAGTTAATTGAACAAAAATACAAATAATGGACTCAATTGCATAAAATACACTTTAGTGGATGAATATTATAAATAGCAATCCTAAGTTTCGATGTTGTGTTAAGCATATATCTCTAGATGGGAGTACATAACCTTCTTATTACAGTCCATTACTTTTTCTTTTTCTTAAATAATTTGCCTGAAGATTATATAAATCATTTCAAATTGCGTTGAGGCAAAGGAGACAATTCAGAATATGACAAAATTTAAATTCAACAGAGTATTGACAATTCATTTATCCCTAACAGAATTTAGGATTCTAAAAATTGCAAAATTTAAATATTTTGATCTTTGAATTTATTGTTAATGTCGTTTGATTTAATTGGTGAGAACAATATAATATGTGAAAAATATAATATTTGAATATGTTAATTGAACAAAAATACATGTAATGGACTTAATTAAAGAAAAGACACTTTAGTGGATGAATATTATAAATAGCAATGTCAAGTTTCAAGGTTATGTGAAGGATATATCCTTAGATGGGAGTGAGGAACCATTTTATTTGAGTCCATTGCTTTTCCTTTTTCTTAAGCAATTTGTCTAAAGATAAGAATTCTATAAATCATTTCAAATTGCTTTGAGGCAAAGGAGACAATTAAGAAAATTGCAAAATTATAATTCTGCATATTCTTGACAATTTATTTATCCCTAGTAGATTTTAAAATTCTAAAAATTGCAAAAATGCAATATATTGATTTTTAAATTTGTTGTTAATGTCGTTAGATTTGATTGGTGAGAAAAATGCAATATTTGAATAAGTTAATTGAACAAAAATACAAGTAATGGACTCAATTGCATAAAATCCACGTTAGTGGATGAATATTATAAATAACAATCCTAAGTTTCAATGTTTTATTAAGCATATATCCCAAGATGGGAGTGCAGAACCTTCTTATTACAATCCATTGCCTTTGCTTTTTCTTAAGTAATTTTCCTGAAGATTATATAAATCATTTCAAATTGCGTTGAGGCAAATGAGACAATTTAGAAAATTGCAAAATTTAAATTCAACAGAGTATTGACAATTCATTTATCCCTAGCAAACTATAAATTTCCAAAAATTGCAACAATGCAATATTTTGATTTTTAAATTTATTGTTAATGTCGTTTGATTTGATTGGTGAGAAAAATATAATATGTGAATACGTTAATTGAACAAAAATACAAGTAATGGACTCAATTGCATAAAATACACTTTAGTGGATGAATATTATAAATAGCAATTTCAAGTTTCAAGGTTGTGTGAAACATATATCCCTTGATGGGAGTGGGGAACTTTGTTATTACAATCCATTGCTTTTGCTTTTTCTTAAGTAATTTACCTGAAAATTATATAAATTATTTCAAATTGCATTGAGGCAAAAGAGACAATTCAAAAAATTGTAAAATTTAAATTCAACAGAGTATTGACAATTTAATTATCCGTAGTAGATTTTAAAATTCGAAAAGGTGGAAAATTGAAATATTTTGATTTTTAAATTTAATGTTAATGTCGTTCGATTTAATTGGTGAGAAAAATATAATATGTGAAAACTACAATATTTGAATAAGTTAATTGAACAAAAATACAAGTAATAGACTCAATTGCATAAAATACACTTTTGTCGATGAATATTATAAATAGCAACCCCAAGTTTTAATGTTGTATTAAGTATATATCTCTAGATGGGAGTGCGGGACCTTCTTATTAAAGTCCATTGCTTTTGCTTTTTCTTATGTAATTTGCCTGAAGATTATATAAATCATTTCAAATTACATTGAGGCAAAGGAGACAATTCAGAAAATTGAAAAATTTAAATTCAATAGAGTATTGACAATTCATTTATCCCTAGTAGATTTTAAAATTCGACAAATTGCAAAATTGAAATATTTTGATCTTTAAATTTCTTATTAATATCGTTCGATTTAATTGGTGAGAAAAATATAATATGTCAACAATATAATATTTGAATATGTTAATTGAACAAAAATACAAGTAATGGACTTAATTGCATAAAATACACTTTAGTTGATGAATATTATAAATAACAATATCAAGTTTCAAGGTTGTGTGAAGCATATATCCCTTGATGGGAGTGGGGAACTTTGTTATTACAGTCCATTGCTTTTGCTTTTTCTTAAGTAATTTTCCTAAAAATTATATAAATCATTTCAAATTGCATTAAGGCAAAGGAGACAATTCAAAAAATTGTAAAATTTAAATTCAACAGAGTATTGACAATTCAATTATACGTAGTTGATTTTAAAATTGGAAAAAGTGGAAAATTGAAATATTTTGATTTTTAAATTTAATGTTAATGTCGTTCGATTTAATTGGTGAGAAAAATATAATATGTGAAAAATACAATATTTGAATAAGTTAATTGAACAAAAATATAAGTAATGTACTCAATTGCATAAAATACACTTTAGTCGATGAATATTATAAATAGCAACCCCAAGTTTCAATGTTGTGTTAAGTATATATCCCTAAATGGGAGTACAGAACCTTCTTATTAAAGTCCATTGCTTTTGTTTTTTCTTAAGTAATTTGCCTGAAAATTATATAAATCATTTCAAATTGCGTTGAGACAAAAGAGACAATTCAGAAAATTGCAAAATTTAAATTCAATAGAGTATTGACAATTCATTTATCCCCACCATATTTTAAAATTCAAAAAATTACAAAATTGAAATATTTTGATTTTTAAATTTATTGTTAATGTTGTTTGATTTAATTGGTGAGAAAAATATAATATGTGAAAAATATAATATTTGAATATGTTAATTGAACACAAATACAAATAATGGACTCAATTTCATAAAATACACTTTAGCAGGTGAAAATTATAAATTGCAAACCCAAGTTTCAATGTTGTGTTAAGTATATATCCCTAGATGGGAGTGCAAAACTTTGTTATTACCGTCCATTGTTTTTTCTTTTTCTTAAGTAATTTTCCTGAAAATTATATAAATAATTTCAAATTGCATTGAGATAAATGAGACAATTCAAAAAATTGCAAAATTTAAATTCAACAAAGTATTGACAATTCAATTATCCGTAGTAGATTTTAAAATTCGAAAAAGTGGAAAATTGAAATATTTTGATTTTTAAATTTAATGTTAATGTCGTTTGATTTAATTGGTGAGAAAAATATAATATGTGAAAAATATAATATTTGAATATGTTAATTGAATAAAAATACAAGTAATGGACTCAATTACATAAAAGACACTTTTGTGGATGAATATTATAAATAACAATCTCAAGTTTTAAGGTTGTGTGAAGCATATATCCCTAGATGGGAGTCCATTGCATTTCCTTTTTCTTAAGTAATTTGTCTAAAGATAAGAATTCTATAAATCATTTCAAATTGCATTGGGGGAAAGGAGACAATTAAGAAAATTGCAAAATTTAAATTTAACAGAGTATTGATTTTTACATTTATTATTAATGTGGTTTGATTTAATTGATGAGAAAAATATAATATTTAAATATGTTAATTGAGTAAAAATACATGTAATGGACTCAATTGCATAAAAGAAACTTTAGTGGATGAATATTATAAATAACAATCTCAAGTTTTAAGGTTGTGGGAAGCATATATCCCTAGATGAGAGTGGGGAACCATCTCATTGGAGTTCATTCCTTTTCCTTTTTCTTAACTAATTTGTCTGTATATAAGAATTTTATAAATTATTTCAAAATGCATAGAGGCAAAGGAGACAATTAAGAAATTTTCAGAATTTAAATTCAACAGATTATTGATAATTTATTTATTCCTAATAGATTTTAAAATTCTAAAAATTACAAAAGTGCAATATTTTGATTTTTAAATTTCTTATTAATGTCGTTTGATTTGATTGGTTAGAAAAATACAATATTTGAATAAGTTAAGTGAACAAAATTACAAGTAATAGACTCAATTGCATAAAATAGAATTTCGTGTATGAATATTAGAAATAGTAATCCCAAGTTTCAACGTTGTGTTAAGCATATATCTTTAGATGGGAGTGCAAAACCTTCTTATTACAGTCCATTGCTATTGCTTTTGCTTAAGCAATTTGCCTGAAGATTATATAAATCATTTCAAATTGGGTTTAGGCAAAGGAAATAATTTAGAAAATTGCAAAATTTAAATTCAATAGAGTATTGACAATTCCTTTATCCCTAGGAGATTTTAAAATTCGAAAAATTGTAAAATTGAAATATTTTGATTTTTAAATTTACTTTTAATGTCGTTTGATTTAATTGGTGAGAAAAATATAATATGTGAAAAATATGATTTTTGAATATCTTAATTGAGCAAAAATATAAGTAATAGTCTCAATCGCCTAAAACACACTTTAGTGGAGTGAGGAACCATCTTAATAGAGTCGATTCCTTTTCCTTTTTCTTAACTAATTTGTCTGAAGACAAGAATTCTATAAATCATTTAAAATTTCATTGAGGCAAGGGTGACAATTAAGAAATTTTCAAAATTTAAATTTAACAGATTATTGACAATTTATTTATTCCTAGCATATTTTAAAATTCTAAAAATTGCAAAAATGCAATATTTTGATTTTTAAATTTGTTGTTAATATCGTTTGATTTTATTGGTGAGAAAAATACAATATTTGAATAAGTTAATTGAACAAAAATACAAGTAATGGACTCAATTGCATAAAATACACTTTAGTGGATGAATATTATAAATAGCAATCCCAAGTTTCAATGTTGTGTAAAACATATATCCCTAGATGGGAGTGAAGAACTATCATTTTAGAGTTTATTGGTTTTACTTTTTCCTAAGTAATTTGTCTGAAGACAGGAATTCTATAAATCATTTCAAATTACATTGAAGCAAAGGAGACAATTAAGAAAATTGCAAAATTTAAATTCTACATATTATTAACAATTTCTTTATCCCTAGTAGATTTTAAAATTCTAATATTTTGATTTTCAAACTTGTTGTTAATGTCATTTGATTTAATTGGTGAGAAAAATATAATATTTGAATATGTCAATTGAAAAAACATACAAGTAATGGACTTAATTCCACAAAAGACACTTTAATGGATGAATATTATAAATAGCAATCTAAAGTTTCAAGGTTGTGTAAAGTTTATATCCCCAGATGGGAGTGGGGAACCATCTTTTTAGAGTTCATTGGTTTTCCTTTTTCCTAAGTAATTTGTCTAAAGACAAGAATTCTATAAATCATTTCAAATTACATTGAGGCAAAGGAGACAATTAAGAAAATTGTAAAATTTAAATTCTACAGATTATTGACAATTTCTTTATCCCTTATCCCTAGCAGATTTTAAAATTCTAAAAATTAAAAAAATGCAATATTTTGATTTTTAAATTTGTTGTTAATGTCCTTTAATTTGATTGGTGAGAAAAATACAATATTAGAATAATTTAGTTAAAAAAAATACAAGTAATGTACTCAATTGCATAAAATACACTTTCATGGATGAATATTATAAATAGCAATCCCAAGTTTTAATGTTATGTCAAGCATATATCTCTGGATGGAAGTGCAGAACCTTCTTATTACAGTCCATTGCTTTTGCTTTTTCTTAAGTAATTTGCCTAAAAATTATATAAATTATTTCAAATTGCGTTGAGACAAAGGAGACAATTTAGAAAATTGCAAAATTTAAATTCAATAGAGTATTGACAATACAGTTATCCCAAGTAGATTTTAAAATTCAAAAAATTGCAAAAATGAAATATTTTGATTTTTAAATTTAATGTTAATGTCGTTTGATTTAATTAGTGAGAAAAATATAATATGTGAAAAATACAATATTTGAATAAGTTAATTGAACAAAAGTACAAGTAATGGACTCAATTGCATAAAATACACTTTAGTCGATGAATATTATAAATAGCAATCTCAAGTTTCAAAGTTGTATAAAGCATATATCCCTAGATGGGAGTGCAGAACCTTCTTAGTACAGTCCATCGCTTTTGCTTTTTCTTAAGTAATTTGCCCGAAAATTATATAAATCATTTCAAATTGCGTTAAGGCAAATGAGGCAATCTAGAAAATTGCAAAAGTTAAATTCAACAGAATATTGACAATTCATTTATCCTTTGCAGATTTTAAAATTGCAACAAATTTCAAAAATGCAATATTTTGATTTTTAAATTTATTGTTAATGTCATTTGATTTAATTGGTGAGAAAAATATAATATGTGAAAAATATAATATTTCAATATGTCAACTGAACAAAAATACAAGTAATGGAATCAATTGCAAAAAATACACTTTAGTAGATGAATATTATAAATAACAATCTCAAGTTTCAAAGTTGTGTAAAGTATATATCTCTAGATGGGAGCGAGGAACCATTTTTTTTTAGTTCATTGGTTTTCCTTTTTCCTAAGTAATTTGTCTGAAAACAGGAATTCTATAAATCATTTCAAATTACATTGAGGCAAAGGAGACAATTAAGAAAATTTCAAAATTTGAATTCTACAGATTATTAACGATTTCTTTATCCCTAGCAGATTTTAAAATTCTAAAAATTGCAAAGATGCAATATTTTAATTTTTAAATTTATTGTTAATGTCGTTTGATTTAATTGGTGAGAAAAATGTAATATGTGAAAAATATAATATTTGAACATGTCAACTGAACAAAAATACAAATAATGGACTCAATTCCATAAAAGACACTTTAGTATATGAATATTATAAATAGCAATCTCAAGTTTCAAGGTTATGTAAAACATATATCCCTAGATGAGAGTGGGGAACCATCTTATTAGAGTCCATTGGTCTTTCTTTTTACTAAGTAATTTGTCTGAAGACAGGAATTCTATAAATCATTTCAAATTACATTGAAGCAAAGGAGACAATTAAGAAAATTGCAAAATTTAAATTCTACAGATTATTAACAATTTCTTTATCCCTAGTAGATTTTAAAATTCTAATATTTTGATTTTCAAACTTGTTGTTAATGTTGTTTGATTTAATTGGTGAGAAAAATATAATATGTGAAAAATATAATATTTGAATATGTCAATTGAAAAAACATACAAGTAATGGACTTAATTCCACAAAAGACACTTTAATGGATGAATATTATAAATAGCAATATGAAGTTTCAAGGTTGTGTAAAGCATATATCCCCAGATGGGAGTGAGGAACCATCTTTTTAGAGTCCATTGGTTTTTCTTTTTCCTAAGTAATTTGTTTGAAGACAAGATTTCTATAAATCATTTCAAATTACATTGAGGCAAAGGAGACAATTAAGAAAATTGTAAAATTTAAATTGTATAGATTATTGACAATTTCTTTATCCCTTATCCCTAGTAGATTTTAAAATTCTAAAAATTGAAAAAATGCAATATTTTGATTTTTAAATTTGTTGTTAATGTCCTTTAATTTGATTGGTGAGAAAAATACAATATTTGAATAAGTTAGTTGAACAAAAATACAAGTAATGCACTTAATTGCATAAAATACACTTTCATGGATGAATATTATAAATAGCAATCCCAAGTTTTAATGTTGTGTTAAGCATATATCCCTGGATGGAAGTGCAGAACCTTCTTATTAGAGTCCATTGGTTTTTCTTTTTCCTAAGTAATTTGTCTGAAGATAAGAATTCTATAAATCATTTCAAATTACATTGAGGCAAAGGAGACAATTAAGAAAATTGAAAAATTTAAATTCTACAGATTATTAACAATTTCTTTATCCCTAACAGATTTTAAAATTCTAAAAATTGCAAAAATGAAATATTTTGATTTTTAAATTTATTATTAATGTCGTTTGATTTAATTGGTGAGAAAAATATAATATGTGAAAAATATAATATTTGAATATGTCAATTGAAAAAATATACAAGTAATGTACTCAATTTCACAAAAGACACTTTAGTGCATAAACATTATAAATATAACAATCTCAAATTTCAAGGTTGTGTAAAGCATATATCCCTAGATGGGAGTGGGGAATCATCATTTTAGACTCTATTGGTTTTCCTTTCTCTTAAGTAATTTGTCTGAAGACAGGAATTCTATAAATCATTTCAAATTGCGTTGATGTAAAGGAGACAATTCCGAAAATTGCAAAATTTAAATTCAACAAAGTATTGACAATTCATTCGTTCCTAATAGATTTTAAAATTCGAAAAAGTGCAAAATTGAAATATTTTGATTTTTAAATTTAATGTTAATGTCGTTTGGTTTAATTGGTGAGAAAAATATAATATGTGAAAAATATAATATTTAAATAAGTTAATTAAACAAAAATATGAGTAATGGACTCAATTGTATAAAATACACTTTATTGGATGAATATTATAAATAGCAAACCCAAGTTTCAATGTTAGGTTAAGCATATATCACTAGATGGGAGTGCAGAACCTTCTTATTACAGTCTATTACTTTTGCTTTTTCTTAAGTAATTTGCCTGAAAATTATATAAATCATTTCAAAATGCATTGAGGCAAAGAAGACAAGTCAAAAAATTGCAAAATTTAAATTCAACAGAGTATTGACAATTTACTTATCCGTAGCAAATTTAAAAATTCGAAAAATTGCAAAATTGAAAATTTTAATTTTTAAATTTATGGTTAATGTCGTTTGATTTAATTGGTGAGAAAAATAAGATAAGTGAAAAATATAATATTTGAATATTTTAATTGAACAAAAATACAAGTAATGGACTCAATTGCATAAAAACACTTTAGTGGATGAATATTATAAATAGCAATCTGAAGTTTCAAGGTTATGTGAAGCACATATCCCTTGATGGGAGTGGGGAACCATTTTATTAGAATCCATTGCTTTTCCTTTTTCTTAAGTAATTTGTGTAAAGACAAGAATTCTATAAATCATTTCAAATTGCATTGAGGCAAAGGAGACAATTAAGAAAATTGTAAAATTTAAATTCAATAGATTATGAACAATTTATTTGTCCCTAGCAGTTTTTAAAATTCTAAAAATTGCAAAAATGCAATATTTTGATTTTGAAATTTGTTGTTAGTGTCATTTGATTTGATTGGTGAGGAAAATACAATATTTAAATATGTTAATTGGACAAAAATATAAGTAATGGACTCAATTGTATAAAATACACTTTAGTGGATGAATATTATAAATAGCAAACTCAAGTTTCAAGGCTGTGTGAAGCATATATCTCTAGATGGGACTGCGAAACTATCTTATTATAGTCCATTGCTTTTCCTTTTTCTTAAGTAATTTGTCGGAAAATAGGAATTCTATAAATCATTTCAAATTGCATTGAGGCAAAGGAGACAATTAAGAAAATTGAAAAATTTAAATTCAACAGATTATTGATAATTTATTTATCCCTATCACATTTCAAAATTCTAAAAATTGCAAAAATGCAATATTTTGATTTTTAAATTTGTTGTTAATGTCGTTTGATTTGATTGGTGAGAAAAATACAATATTTGAATAAGTTAATTGAACAAAAATACAAGTAATGGACTTAATTGCATAAAATACACTTTAGTGGATGAATATTATAAATAGCAATCCTAAGTTTCAACGTTGTGTTAAGCATATTCCTTAGATGAGAGTGCAGAATCTTCTTATTACAGTCCATTGCTTTTGCTTTTTCTTAAGTAATTTGCCTGAAAATTATATAAATCGTTTCAAATTGTGTTGAGGCAAAGGAGACATTTCAGAAAATTGCAAAAATTAAATTCAACAGAGTATTGACAAATCATTTATCCCTAGCAGATTTTAAAATTCCAAATATTGCAAAAGTGCAATATTTTGATTTTTAAATATATTATTAATGTCGTTTGATTTGATTGGTGAGAAAAATACAATATTTGAATAAGTTAATTGAACAAAAATACAAATAATGAACTCAATTGCATAAAATACACTTTAGTGGATGAATATTATAAATAGAAATCCCAAGTTTCAATGTTGTGTTAAACATATATCCCTAGATGGGAGTGCAGAACCTTCTTATTAGAGTCTATTGCTTTTACTTTTTCTTAAGTAATTTGCCTGAAGATTATATAAATCATTTCAAATTGTGTTGAGGCAAAGAAGACAATTCAGAAATTTGCAAATTTTAAATTCAATAGAGTATTGACAATTCATTTAGTCCTAGCAGATTTGAAAATTCTAAAAATTACAAAATTGAAATATTTTGATTTTTAAATTTATTTTTAATATCGTTTGATTTAATTGGTGAAAAAAATTTAATATGTGAAAAATATAATATTTGAACATGTTAATTGAATAAAAATACAAGTAATGGACTTAATTGCATAAAAGACACTTTACTGGGTGAATATTATAAATAGCAAACTCAAGTTTCAGGGTTGTGTGAAGCATATATCCCTAGATGGAAGTGCGGAACTATCTTATTAGAGTCTATTGCATTTCCTTTTTCTTAAGTAATTTTTCTGAAAATAGGAATTCTACAAATCATTTCAAATTTCATTGAGGCAAATGATACAATTAAGAAAATTGAAAAATTTAAATTCAACAGATTATTGACAATTTATTTATCCCTATCAGATTTTAAAATTCTAAAAATTGCAAAAATACAATATTTTGATTTTAAATTTTGTTGTTAATGTCGTTTGATTTGATTGGTGAGAAAAAGGCAATATTTCAATATCTTAATTGAACAAAAATACAAGTAATGGACTCAATTGTATAAAATACACTTTAGTGGATGAATATTATAAATAACAATCTCAAGTTTCAATGTTGTGTGAAGCATATATCCTTAGATGGGAGTGGGTTCCTTTTCCTTTTTCTTAACTAATTTGTCTGAAGACAATAATTCTATAAAGCTTTTGAAATTACATTGAGGCAAAGGAGATAATTAAGAAATTTTCGAAATTTAAATTTAACAGATTATTGAGAATTTTAAAATCCTTGAGAATTTATTTATCCTTAGCAGATTTTAAAATTCTAAAAATTGCAAAAGTGCAATATTTGGATTTTTAAATTTGTTGTTAATGTCGTTTGATTTGATTGGTGAGAAAAATACAATATTTAAATAAGTTAATTGAACAAAAATACAAGTAATGGACTCAATTGCATAAAATACACTTTATTCGATGAATATTATAAATAGTAATCTCAAGTTTCAAAGTTGTGTAAAGCATATATCCCTAGATGGGAGTGCAGAACCTTCTTACTACAGTCCATTACTTTTGCTTTTTCTTAAGTAATTTGCCCAAAAATTATATAAATCATTTCAAATTGTGTTGAGGCAAATGAGACAATCTAGAAAATTGCAAAAGTTAAATTCAACAAAGTGTTGACAATTCATTTATCCTTAGCAGATTTTAAAATTCCAACAAATTCCAAAAATGCAATATTTTGATTTTTAAATTTATTGTTAATGTCATTTGATTTAATTGGTGAGAAAAATAATATGTGAAAAATATAATATTTCAATATGTCAACTGAACAAAAATACAAGTAATGGACTCAATTGCAAAAAATACACTTTAGTGGATGAATATTATAAATAGCAATCTCAAGTTTCAAAGTTGTGTAAACCATATATCTCTAGATGGGAGTGAGGAACCATCTTTTTAGAGTTCATTGGTTTTCCTTTTTCCTAAGTAATTTGTCTGAAGACAGGAATTCTATAAATCATTTCAAATTACATTGAGGCAAAGGAGACAATTAAGAAATTTGTAAAATTTAAATTCTACAGATTAATAACAATTTCTTTATCCCTAGTACATTTTAAAATTCTAAAAATATGAAAAATGGACTATTTTGATTTTTAAATTTATTGTTAATGTCGTTTGATTTGATTGGTGAGAAAAATACAATATTTGAAGATCTTAATTGCATAAAAATATAAGTAATGGACTCAATTGCATAAAGTACAATTTAGTGGATAAATATTATAAATAGCAATCTCAAGTTTCATTGTTGTGTTAAACATATATCCCTACATGGGAGTGCAGAACCTTCTTATTATAGTCCATTGCTTTTGCTGTTTCTTAAACAATTCGCCTGAAGATTATATAAATCATTTCAAATTACGCTAAGGCAAGGGACACATTTGAGAAAATTGCAAAAGTTAACTTCAACAAAGTATTGACATTTCATTTATCCCTAACAGAGTTTAAAATTCAAAAAATTGCAAAATTGAAATATTTTGATTTTTAAATTTATTGTTAATGTCGTTTGATTTAATTGGTGAGAAAAATATAATATAAAATATAATATTTGAATATGTTAATTGAACAAAAATACAAGTGATGGACTCAATTGCATAAAATACTCTTTAGTGGACGAATATTATAAATAGCAAACCCAATTTTCAATATTGTGTTAAGCATATATTCCTAGATGGGAGCGCATAACCTTCTTAGTACAGTCCATTGCTTTTGCTTTTTGTTAAGTAATTTGCCCAAAAATTATATAAATCATTTGAAATTGCGTTGAGGCAAATAAGACAATTCAGAAAATTGCAAAAGTTAAATTAAACAGAGTATTGACAATTCATTTATCCCTAGCAGATATTGAAATTCCAATAAATTGAAAAAATGTAATATTTTGATTTTTAAATTTATTGTTAATATCGTTTGATTTAATTGATGAGAAAAATATAATATGGGAAAAATATAATATTTGAATATGTCAACTAAACAAAAATACAAGTAACGGACTCAATTGCAGAAAATACACTTTAGTGGATGAATATTATAAATAGCAATCTCAAATTTCAAGGTTGTGTAAATCATATATCCCTAGATGGGAGTGGGGAACCATCTTTTTAAAATCATTTCAAATTGCGTTAAGGTAAGGGACACAATTGGGAAAATTGCAAACATTAACTTCAACAGAGTATTGACATTTCATTTATTTATAACAGATTTTAAAATTCTAAAAATTGCAAAATTGAAATATTTTGATTTTTAAATTTATTGTTAATGTCGTTTAATTTAATTGGTGAGAAAAATATAATATGTGAAAAGTATAATATTTGAATCTGTTAATTGAGCAAAATTACAAGTAATGGACTCAATTTCATAAAATACACTTTAGTGGATTGAATATTATAAATAGCAATCTCAAGTTTCAAGGTTGTGTAAAGCGTATATCCCTAGATGGGAGCGGGGAACCATCTTGTTAGAGTCCTTTCCCTTTCCTTTTTCTTAACTAATTTGTCTGAAGACAAGAATTCTATAAATTATTTCAAATTGCATTGAGGCAAAGGAGGCAATTAGGAAATTTTCAAATTTTAAATTCAACAGATTATTGACAATTTATTTATCCCTAACAGATTTTAAAATTCTAAAAATTGCAAACATGCAATATTTTGATTTTTAAATTTGTTGTTAATGTCGTTTGATTATATTGGTGAGAAAAATACAATATTTGAATATCTTAATTGAACAAAAATACAAGTAATAAACTTAATTGCATAAAATACAATTTAGTGGATGAATATTATAAATAGCAATCTCAAGTTTCATTGTTGTGTTAAGCATATACCCCTAGATAGGAGTGCAAAACCTTCTTATTACAGTCTATTGCTTTTGCTTTTGCTTTTTCTTAAGTAATTTGCCTGAAGATTACATAAATCATTTCAAATTGCATTTAGGCAAAAGAGACAATTCAGAAAATAGCAAAATTTAAATTCAATAGAGTATTAACAATTCATTTATCCCTAGCAGATTTTAAAATTCTAAAAATTGCAAAAATGCAATATTTTGACTTTTAAATTTATTATTAATATCGTTTGATTTAATTGGTGAGAAAAATAAAATATTTGAATATCTTAATTGAACAAAAGTACAAGTAATAAACTCAATTGCATAAAATACTCTTTAGTGGATGAATATTATAAATAACAAACCCAAATTTCAATGTTGTGTTAAGCATATATTCCTAGATAAAAGTGCAGAACCTTCTTAGTACAGTCCATTGTTTTTGTTTTTTCATAAGTAATTTGCCCAAAAATTATATAAATCATTTGAAATTGCATTGAGGCAAATAAGACAATTCAAAAAATTGCAAAAGTTAAATTCAACAAAATATTGACAATTCATTTATCACTAGCAGATATTAAAATTCCAACAAATTGCAAAAATATAATATTTTGATTTTTAAATTTATTATTAATGTCGTTTGATTTAATTGGTGAGAAAAATATAATATGGGAAAAATATAATATTTGAATATGTCAACTGAACAAAAATACAAGTAACGGACTCAATTGCAGAAAAGACACTTTAGTGGATGAATATTATAAATAGCAATCTCAAATTTCAAGGTTGTGTAAACCATATATCCCTAGATGGGAGTGGGGAACCATCTTTTTAGAATCATTTCAAATTGCATTAAGGCAAGGGACACAATTGGGAAAATTGCAAACGTTAACTTCAACAAAGTATTGACATTTCATTTATCCCAAGCAGATTTTAAAATTCGAAAAATTGCAAAATTGAAATATTTTGATTTTTAAATTTATTATTAATGTCGTTTGATTTAATTGGTGAGAAAAATATAATATGTGAAAAATATAATATTTGAATATGTTAATTGAACAAAAATACAAGTAATGGACTCAATTGCATAAAATACACTTAAGTGGATGAATATTATAAATAGCAATCTTTAGTTTCAATGTTGTGTTAAGTATATATCTCTATATAGGAGTGTAGATCCTTCTTATTACAGTTGATTGCTTTTGCTTTTTCTTAAGTAATTTGCCTAAAAATTATATAAATCATTTCAAATTACGTTGAGGCAAAGGAGACAATTCTGAAAATTGCAAAATTTAAATTCAATAGAGTATTGACAATTCCTTTATCCCTAGTAGATTTTAAAATTCTAAAAATTGCAAAAGCACAATATTTTGGTTTTTAAATTTGTTGTTAATGTAGTTTGATTTGATTGGTTAGAAAAATACAATATTTGAATAAGTTAATTGAATAAAATTACATGTAATGTGCTCAATTGCATAAAATACACTTTAGTGGATGAATATTATAAATAGCAATCCCAAGTTTCAATATTGTATTAAGCACATATCCCTAGATAGGAGTGTAGAACCTTCATATTACAGTGCATTACTTTTGCGTTTGCTTAAGTAATTTGCATTAAAATTATGTAAATCATTTCAAATTGCTTTGAGGCAAAAGAGACAATTCAGAAAATAGAAAAATTTAAATTCAATAGAGTATTAAGAATTCATTTATCCCTAGCAGATTTTAAAATTCTAAAAATTACAAAAATGCAATATTTTAATTTTTAAATTTATTATTAATGTCGTTTTATTTGATTGGTGAGAAAAATAAAATATTTCAATATCTTAATTGAACAAAAATACAAGTAATAAACTCAATTGCATAAAATACAATTTATTGGATGAATATTATAAATAGCAATCCCAAATTTCATTGTTGTGTTAAGCATATACCCCTAGATGGGAGTGCAGTACCTTCTTATTATAGTCCATTGCTTTTACTTTTTCTTAAGAAATTTCTCTGAAGACAAGAATTCTTTAAATCATTTCAAATTGCATTGAGGCAAATGAGACCATTAAGAAAATTGCAAAATTTAAATTCAATAGCATATTTTAAAATTCTAAAAATTGTAAAAATGGAATATTTTGATTTTTGAATTTATTGTTAATGTCGTTTGATTTGATTGGTTAGAAAAATACAATATTTGAACATCTTAATTGAACAAAAAAGCAAGTAATGGACTCAATAGCATAAAATACAATTTAGTGGATGAAAATTATAAATAACAATCCCAAATTTCATTGTTGTGTCAAGCATATATCCCTAGATGGGAATGCAGAACCTTCTTATTACAGTCCATTGCTTTTGCTTTTTCTTAAGTAATTTGCCTGAAAATTATATGAATCATTTCAAATTGCGTTTAGGCAAAGGAGACAATTTAGAAAATTGCGAAATTTGAATTCAACAGAGTTTTGAGAATTCACTTATCCCTAGCAGATTTTAAAATTCCAAAAATTGCAAAATTGAAATATTTTGATTTTTAAATTTATTATTAGTGTCGTTCGTTTTAATTGATGAGAAAAATATAATATTTGAATATAATATTTGAACAAAAATACAAGTAATGGACTTGAAGTTCCCAACTTCACCCTAGGATCTACTAGTTTGTGATACTGAGAGGGGGGGTGAATCAGTATCACCACAATTCACAATTCACAGGAAAGTGAACAACTTCAATCTCTTCTTAAAAGCGAACTCTTTCTCAGATTCGACTAAGGTAGATCTATTGCTACCTACTAATCACAATAGTCCCCAAAGTCACCTTTCAGACACCTTGCCTAATAGACAATTTGGATGTTCTTGTTTAGGTCTTCGTTAGGTTATGGGTTGGCTGATACTTTAGCTGCGTTCACAACTTAATTCAAAACACAGAATGTAAAGCAAAATAAGGACACACGAGATTTACGTGGTTCCGTCAATGTGACGTACATCCACGGTGGTAGGGACTCTCCCTTACCGAGACTATCCACTATACTTGAGAATTATAGTTACAATGGATGTCTTAATCTTCTGCTCCTTTCACTATTGCAATTACTAAGCAAGTACAATACAAAGAGTGTCACTTACTGTGTCTACTCTTCTTCTAGCTTGTCTTGCCTCTGTTGAATTGAAAGGCTGCTCCACTGCCGCTTAGAAGTTCACCGCAACGCTCTCTAACCTCTCTTGAAGAAATCTAGAAATACGTTGAGTTCTTTCCGATGCTTCGCCAAATTCCTTCTCTAGGTTGTCTCACACAGCTCCTGCTTTCACCGTCTCAAGGTTTCACAGCTTGCACTCAAGCTTCTGGTCTGCCGTTTCATGTCTCACGGCCTGCCCCACGCTTCTGATCAGTCACGCCGTTGCACGTTCTGGTCTCACACTCCTGGTCTGCTATTTCACGTCTCTTGGCCTGCCTCACACTACTGGTTTTTCTGGTTCACGTCTCTCGGCCTGCCTCACGCTTCTAGTCTGCTGTCTTCTCTTCCGGGTGGTCTCACGGATACCAGGTCTGCTGTCTTCTCTTCCGGGTGGTCTGTTTCTTATTTCTCCTCTTGCTGGTTGTGCGTTTCTGGTTTGGTTGCAGGATGTGTTTCTGGTTTGCTTGCAGGAGGCGTTTCTGGTTTGCTTGCAGGATGTGTTTCTGGTTTGCTTGCAGGAGGCGTTTCTGGTTTGCCTGCAGGATGTGTTTCTGGTTTGCTTGCAGGACGTGTTTCTGGTTTGCTTGCAGAACGTGTTTCTGGTTTGCTTGCAGGAGGTTGCACGTTCTGGTTTGCTCTCCCGGTGGTGACGTTTCTGGTTTGCTCTCCTGGTGGTGTTGTTTTTGATCTCTTGCCGTTCTGCTCTCTCTTCCTTTTGGCCGGTTGCTGTAGGGTTGCTGTTTATTCAATTGTGTTGGCCCTCTGCCCTAGTTTTGTCTTCCAAGGCCTTTATATACTCTCTTCCATAAAACCCTAATAGGGCTTACATGGCAGATTTACGTTCTTGCCCTTACGCGGCAGATTTACTTTCTTGCCCTTCCATGTGACTTTACTGCTCTTCCATATGACTTTACTCTCTTGCACACTTAACCCTAGTTGACAACAATTACAACCCATACAAGGCTGTGGGAACAACAGGACTAAATTGCATAAAATATACTTTAATGGATGAATATTATAAATAGTAGTCTCTAGTTTTAATGTTGTGTTAAGCATATATCCTTAGATAGGAGTGCAGAACCTTGTTATTACAGTCCATTGCTTTTACTTTTTCTTAAGTAATTTGCCTGAAAATTATATAAATCATTTCAAATTACGTTGAGGCAAATGAGACAATTCCGAAAATTGCAAAATTTAAATTCAACAGAGTATTGACAATTCATTTATCCCTAGTAGATTTTAAAATTCAAAGAATTGCAAAAATGGAATTTTTTGATTTTTAAATTTAATGTTAATGTCGTTTGATTTAATTGGTGAGAAAAATATCATATGTGAAAAATATAATATTTGAATATGTCAATTGAACAAATATACAAGTAATGGACTCAATTCCATAAAAGACAATTTAGTGGATGAATATTATAAATAGCAACCTCAAGTTTCAAGGTTGTGTAAAACATATATCGCTAGATGGGAGTAGGGAACCATCCTTTTAGAGTCCATTGGTTTTCCTTTTTCCTAAGTAATTTGTCTGAAAACAGGAATTCTATAAGTCATTTCAAATTTCATTGAGGAAAAGGAGATAATTAAGAAAATTGCAAAATTTAAATTCTACAGATTATTAACAATTTTTTTATCCCTAGCAAATTGTAAAATTCTAAAAATTGCAAAAATGCAATATTTTGATTTTTAAATTTGTTGTTAATGTCGTTTGATTTGATTGGTCAGAAAAATACAATATTTGAATAAGTTAATTAAACAAAAATACAAGTAATGGACTCAATTGCATAAAATACAATTTAGTGGATGAATATTATAAATAGCAATCCCTAGTTTCATTGTTGTGTTAAGCATATATCCCTGGATTGGAGTGCAGGACCTTCTTATTAAAGTCCATTACTTTTGCTTTTTCTTAAGCAATTTGCCTGAAAATTATATAAATCGTTTTAGACTGCGTTGAGGCAAAGGAGAAAATTTAGAAAATTGAAAAAGTTAAATTCAACAGACTATTGACAATTCATTTATTCCTAGTAGATTTTAAAATTCTAAAAATTGCAAAAATGAAATATTTTGATTTTTAAATTTATTTTTAATGTTGTTTGATTTAATTGGTGAGAAAAATATAATATGTGAAAAATATAATATTTGAATATGTCAATTGAACAAATATATAAGTAATGGACTCAATTCCATAAAAGACACTTTAGTGGATGAATATTATAAATAGCAATCTCAAGTTTCGAGGTTGTGTAAAGCATATATCCCTAGATGAGAGTGGGGAACCATCTTTTTAGAGTCCATTGATTTTCCTTTTTCCTGAGTAATTTGTCTAAAGAAAGGAATTCTATAAATCATTTCAAATTACATTGAGGCAAGGGAGATAATTAAGAAAATTGCAAAATTTAAATTCTATAGATTATTAACAATTTCTTTATCCGTAGCAGATTGTAAAATCCTAAAAATTGCAAAAATGCAATATTTTGATTTTTAAATTTGTTGTTAATGTCGTTTGATTTGATTGGTCAGACAAATACAATATTTGAATAAGTTAATTCAACAAAAATACAAGTAATGGATTCAAATCCATAAAATACACTTTAGTTGATGAATATTGTAAATAACAATCCCAAGTTTCAATGTTCTGTTAAGCATATATCCCTAAATGGGAGTGCAGAACCTTCTTATTATAGTCGATTGCTTCTGCTTTTCCTTAAGTAATTTGCCTGAAAATTATATAAATTATTTCAAATTGTATTGAGGTGAAGGAGACAATTTAGGAAATTGCAAAAGTTAAATTCAACAGAATATTGACAATTTATTTCTCCCTAGCAGATTTTAAAATTCTAAAAATTTCAAAAATGCGATATTTTGATTTTTAAATTTGTTATTAATGTCGTTTGATTTGATTGGTCAGAAAAATACAATATTTGAATAAGTTAATTGAACAAAAATACTAGTAATGTACTCAATTGCATAAAATACACTTTAGTGGATGAATATTATAAATAGCAATCCATAGTTTCAATGTTGTGTTAAGCATATATTCTTAGATAGGAGTGTAGAACCTTCCTATTATAGTCCATTACTTTTGCTTTTTCTTAAGTAATTTGGCAGAAGATTATATAAATCATTTCAAAATGCGTTGAGGCAATGGAGACAATTCAGAAAATTGCAAAAGTTAAATTCAACAGTGTATTGACAATTCATTTCTCCTTAGGAAATTTTAAAATTCTAAACATTGCAAAAATGCGATATTTTGATTTTTAAATTTATTATTAATATCGTTTGATTTGATTGGAGGGAAAAATACAATATTTGAATATGTTAATTGAACAAAAATACAAGTAATGAACTCAATTCCATAAAAGACACTTTAGTGGATGAATATTATAAATAGCAATCTCAAGTTTCAAGGTTGTGTAAAGGATATATCCCTAGATGGGAGTGGGGAACCCATCTTTTTAGAGTCCATTCGTTTTCCTTTTTTCTAAGTAATTTGTCTGAAGAAAGGAATTCTATAAATCATTTCAAATTACATTGAGGCAAAAGAGACAATTAAGCAAAATCCAAATTTAAATTCTACACATTATTAACAATTTCTTTATCCCTAGCAGATTGTAAAATTCTAAAAATTGAAAAAATGCAATATTTTGATTTTTAAATTTGTTATTAATGTCATTTGATTTAATTGGTCAGAAAAATACAATATTTGAATAAGTTAATTGAACAAAAATACAAGTAATGGACTCAATTGCATAAAATACACTTTAGTTGATGAATATTATAAATAGCAATCCAAAGTTTCAATGTTGTGTTGAGCATATATCCCTAAATGAGAGTGCAAAACCTTCTTATTATAGTTGATTGCTTTTGCTTTTCTTTAAGTAATTTGCCTAAAGATTATATAAATTATTTAAAATTGCGTTTAGGCAAACGAGATAATTCAGAAAATTGCAAAAGTTAAATTCAACAAAATATTGACAATTCATTTCTCCATAGCAGATTTTCAAAAGAGACAATTTCGAAAATTGCAAAATTTAAATTCAACAGAGTATTGACAATTCATTTATCCCTAGCAGATTTTAAAATTCTAAAAATTGCAAAAATGTAATTTTTTGATTTTTAAATTTGTTGTTAATGTCGTTTGATTTAATTGGTGAGGAAAATATAATATGTGAAAAATATAATATTTGAATATGTCAATTGAACAAAAATACAATTGATGGACTCAATTGCATAAAAGACACTTTAGTGAATCAATATTATAAATAGCAATCTCAAGTTTCAAGGTTTTGTAAAGCATATATCCCTAGATAGGAATGGGGAACCATCTTATTAGGGTCCATTGCTTTTCCTTTTTCTTAAGTAATTTGTCTGAAGACAAGAATTCTATAAATCATTTCAAATTGCATTGAGGGAGATAATTAAAAAAATTTCAAAATTTAAATTCAACAGATTATTTACAATTTATTTGTCCTTAGTAGATTTTAAAATTTTAAAAATTGCAAAAATGAAACATTTTGATTTTTAAATTTGTTGTTAATGTCGTTTGATTTGATTGGTGAGAAAAATACAATATTTAAATAAGTTAATTGAACAAAAATATATTTAATGGACACACTTGAATAAAATACACTTTAGTGGATGAATATTATAAATAGCAATCCCAAGTTTCAATATTGTGTTAAGTATATATCCCTAGATGGGAGTGCAAAACCTTCTTATTGTAGTTCATTACTTTTACTTTTTCTTAAGTTATTTGCCTGAATATTATATGAATCATTTCAAATTGCATTGTGGCAAAGGAGACAATTCAGAAAATCAGAAAAGTTAAATTCAAGAGAGTATTGACAATGCATTTCTCCTTAGCAGATTTTAAAATACTAAAAATTGAAAGATGCAATATTTTGATTTTTTAATTTATTGTTAATATCATTTGATTTGATTGGTCAGAAAAGTGCAATATTTGAATAAGTTAATTGAACAAAAATACAAGTAATGGACTCAATTGCATAAAAAACACTTTAGTGGAAGAATATTATAAAAAGCAGTCCTAAGTTTCAATGTCGTGTTAAGCATATATCCCTAGATGGGAGTGCAGAGTCTTCTTATTACAGTCGATTGCTTTTGCTTTTGCTTAAGTAATTTGCCTGAACATTTTATAAATTATTTCAAATTGCGTTGAGGCAAAGGAGACAATTCCAAAAAATGCAAAATTTAAATTCAACAGAGTATTGACAATTCATTTATCTCTAGCAGATTTTAAAATTCTAAAAATTGCAAAAATGCAATATTTTGATTTTTAAATTTATAGTTATTGTCATTTGATTTAATTGGTGAGAAAAATATAATATGTGAAAAATATAATATTTGAATATGTCAATTGAACAAAAATACAAGTAATGGACTCAATTGCATAAAGGACACTTTAGTGGATCAATAGTATAAATAGCTATCTCAAGTTTCAAGGTTATGTGAAGCATATATCCCAAGATAGGGGTGGAGAACCATTTTATTAGGGTCCATTGCTTTTCCTTTTTCTTAAGTAATTTGCCTGAATACAAGAATTCTATAAATCATTTCAAATTGCATTGAGGCAAAGGAAACAATTAAGAAAATTGCAAAATTTAAATTTAATAGATTATTTACAACTTATTTGTCCCTAGCAAATTTTAAAATTCTACAAATTGCAAAAATGTAATATTTTGATTTTTAAATTCGTTGCTAATGTCGTTTGATTTGATTGGTGAGAAAAATACAATATTTGAATAAGTTAATTGAACAAAAATACAAGTAATGGACTCAATTGCATAAAATACACTTTATTGAACGAATATTATAAATAGCAATCCTAAGTTTCAATATTGTGTTAAGCATATATCCCTAGATAGGAGTACAGAACCTTCTTATTACAGTCTATTGCTTACGCTTTTTCTTAAGTAATTTGCTGGAAGATTATATAAACCATTTCAAATTGCGTTGAGGCAAAAGAAACAATTTAGGAAATTGCAAAATTTAAGTTCAACAAAGTATTGACAATTCAGTTATCCCTAGCAGATTTGAAAATTCTAAAAATTGCAAAATTGAAATATTTTGATTTTTATATTTATTGTTAATGTCGTTTAATTTAATTGGGAGAAAAATATAATAAGTGAAAAATATAATATTTGAATATTTTAATTGAACAAAATTACAAGTAATGAACTCAATCGAATAAAATGAACTTTAGTGGATGAATATTATAAATAGCAATCCCAAGTTTTAATGTTATGTTAAGCATATATCCCTAGATGAGAGTGCAGAACCTTCTTATTATAGTCCATTGCTTTTGCTTTTTCTTAAGTAATTTGCCTAAAGATTATATAAATCATTTCAAATCACGTTGAGGTAAAGGAGACAATTCAGAAAATTGGAAAAGTTAAATTAAACAAAGTATTGATAATTCATTTCTCCCTAGTAGATTTTAAAATTCTAAAAATTGCAAAAATGCGATTTTTTTATTTTTAAATTTATTGTTAATGTTGTTTGATTTGATTGGTGTGAAAAATACAATATTTGAATATGTTAATTGAACAAAAATACAATTAATGGACTCAATTGCATAAAAGACACTTTAGTGGATGAATATTATAAATAGCAATTCTAAGTTTCAATGTTGTGTTAAGCATATATCCCTTGATGGGAGCACAGAGCCTTTTTATTATAGTCGATTGCTTTTGCTTTTTCTTAAGTAATTTGCTTGAACATTATAGAAATTATTTCAAATTGCATTGAGGCAAAGGAGACAATTATGAAAATTGCAAAATTTAAATTCAACAGAGCATTGACAATTCACTTATCCCTGGTAGATTTTAAAATTCGAAAAAGTGCAAATTGAAAGATTTTGATTTTTAAATTTAATATAATTTCATTTGATTTAATTAGTGAGAAAAATATAATATGTGAAAAATNTTTTCTTAAGTAATTTGCTTGAAGCATTATAGAAATTATTTTCAAATTGCGTTGAGAACAAGAGATAATCCAAAAGATTGCAAAATTTAATTCACAGAGTATTGACATTCACTTATCCCCTAGCAGATTTTAAAATTTCGAAAAAGTGCAAAATTGAAATATTTTGATTTTTAATTTAATGTTAATGTCGTTTGATTTAATTGGTGAGAAAATATAATATGTGAAAAATATAATATTTGAATATGTAATTGAACCAAAAATACGAGTAATGGACTCATTGTATAAAATACACTTTATTGATGAATATTATAAATAAAAACCCAAGTTTCAATGTTGTGTTAAGCATATATCCCTAGATGGGAGGGAAGAACCATCTTCTTACAGTCCATTGCTTTTTCCTTTTTCTTAAGTGATTTGACTGAAAACAAAAATTCTATAAATCATTTCAAATTGCGTTGAGGCAAAGGACAGAATTAAGAAAATTGCAAAATTTAAATTCAACAGATTATTGGGAATTTATTTATCCCTAGCAGATTTTAAAATTTTAAAAATTGCAAAAATGGAATATTTTGATTTTTAAATTTGTTGTTAATGTCGTTTGATTTGATTGGTGAGAAAAATACAATATTTGAATAAGTTAATTGAACAAATATACAAGTGATGGACTCAATTGCATAAAATACACTTTGGTGGATGAATATTATAAATAGTAATCCCAAGTTTCAATGTTGTGTTAAGTATATATCCTTAGATGGAGTGCAGAACCTTTTTATTAAAGTCCATTGCTTTTGCTTTTTCTTAAGTAATTTCCCTGAAGATTATATAAATCATTTCAAATTGCGTTGAGGCAAAGGAGACAATTCAGAAAATTGCAAAATTTAAATTCAACAGAGTACTGACAATTCATGTATCCCTACCAAATTTTAAAATTCAAAAAATTGCAAAATTGAAATATTTTGTTTTTTAAATTTATTTTTAATGTCTTTTGATTTAATTACATTAAGGCAAAGGAAACAATTCAGAAAATTGAAAAATTTAAATTCAATGGAGTATTGACAATTCAGTTATCCCTTGCAGATTTTAAAATTCTAAAAATTGCAAAATTGAAATATTTTGATTTTTACATTTATTGTTAATGTCATTTGATTTAATTGGTGAGAAAAATATAATATGTGAAAAATATAATATTTGAATATGTTAATTGAAGGAAAATACATGTAATAGGACTCAATTGCACAAAAGACACTTTAGTGTATGAATATTATAAATAGTAATCTCAAGTTTGAAGGTTGTATGAACATATATCCCTAGATAGGAGTGGGGAACCATCTTATTAGAGTTCATTGCTATTCGTTTTTCTTAAGTAACTTGTCTAAAGATAAGAATTCTATAAATCATTTAAAATTGAATTGAGGTGAAGGAGACAATTAAAAAATTGCAAAATTTAATTTTAACAGAGTATGGACAATTTATTTGTCCCTAGTAGATTTTAAAAATTTAAAAGATTGCAAAAATGCAATATTTTGATTTTGAATATTGTTGTTAGTGTCATTTGATTTGATTGGTGAGAAAAATTCAATATTTGAATAAGTTAATTGAGCAAAAATACCAATAAAGGACTCAATTGCATAAAATACACTTTAGTGGATGGATATTATAAATAACTTGTGCTAAGCATATATGCCCTAGATAGCAGTGCAGAACCTTCTTATTACAGTCCATTGCTTTTGCTTTTTCTTAAGTAATTTGCTGAAGATTATATAAATCATTTCAAATTGCGTTGAGGCAAAGGAGACAATTCAGAAAATTGGAATATTTAAATTCAACAGAGTATCAACAATTCATTTATCTCTAGCAGATTTTAAAATTCAAAAAATGCAAAATTGAAATATTTTAATTTTTAAAGTTAATGTTAATTTCGTTTGAGTTTAATTGGTGAGAAAAATATAATATGTGAAAAATATAATATTTGAATATGTTAATTTAACAAAAATACATGTAGTGGACTCAATTGCATCAAAGACACTTTAGTAGATGAATATTATAAATAGCAATCTCAAGTTTCAAGGTTGTGTGAAGCATATATCCCTTGATGGCAGTGGGGAACCATCTTATTACAGTCCATTGCTTTTCCTTTTTCTTAGGTAATTTGTCTGAAGACGAGAATTCTATAAATCATTTAAAATTGCATTGATGCAAAGCAGACAATTAAGAAAATTGGAAATTTTAATTTTAACAGATTATGGACAATGTATTTGTCCCTAGCAGATTTTAAAATTTTAATAATTGCACAAATGCAATATTTTGATTTTGAAATTTGTTGTTAGTGTCATTTGATTTGATTGGTGAGAAAAATACAATATTTGAATAAGTTAATTGAACAAAAATACAAAAAAAGGACTCAATTGCATAAAATACACTTTAGTGGATGAATATTATAAATAGCAATCCCAAGTTTCAATCTTGTGCTAAGCATATATCCCTAGATGGGAGTGCAAAACCTTCTTATTACAATCCATTGCTTTTTCTTTTTCTTAAGTAATTTGCTTGAAGATTATATAAATCATTTCAATTTGCGTTAAGGCAAAGGAGACAATTTAGAAAATTGCAAAATTTAAATTCAACAGAGTATTGACAATTCAATTATCCCTAGCAGATTTGAAAATTCGAAAAATTGCAAAATTGAAATATTTTGATTTTTATATTTATTATTAATGTCGTTTGATTTAATTGCTAAGAATATGTTAATTGAACAAAAAATACAAGGAATGGACTCAATTGCATAAAAGACACTTTAGTGAATGAATATTACAAATAGCAAACTCAAGTTTCAAGGTTATGTGAAGCATATATCCCTAGATGGGAGTGCAGAACCATCTTATTAGAGTCCATTGCTTTTCCTTTTTTCTTAAGTAATTTGTCTGAAAACAACAATTCTTTAAATCATTTCAAATTGCATTGAGGAAAAGGAGAGAATTAAGAAAATTGCAAAATTTAAATTCAACAAATTATTGACAATTTATTTATCCCTAGCAGATTTTAAAATTCTAAAAATTGCAAAAATGCAATATTTTGATGTTTAAATTTGTTGTTAATGTCGTTTGATTTGATGGGTGAGAAAAATACAATATTTGAATAAGTTAATTGAACAAAATACAAGTAATGGACTCAATTGCATAAAATACACTTTAGCGGATGAATATTACAAATAGCAATCCCAAGTTTCAATGTTATGTTAAGCATATATCCTGTATGGGAGTGCAGAACCTTCTTATTACAGTCCATTGCTTTTGCTTTTTCTTAAGTAATTTGCCTGAAAGTTATATAAATCATTTTAAATTGTGTTGAGGCAGAGGAGACAATTCAGAAAATTGCAAAAGTTAAATTCAACAGAGTATTGACAAATCATTTATCCCTAGCAGATTTTAAAGTCCCAAAAATTGCAAAAGTGCAATATTTTGATTTTTAAATATATTATTAATGTCGTTTGATTTGATTGGTGAGAAAAATACAATATTTAAATAAGTTAATTGAACAAAAATACAAATAATGGACTCAATTGCATAAAATACACTTTAGTGGATGAATATTATAAATATGAATCCCAAGTTTCAATGTTGTGTTAAGCATATATCCCTTGATGGTAGTGCAGAGCCTTCTTATTACAGTCGATTGCTTTTGCTTTTTCTTAAGTAATTTGCTTGAACATTATAGAAATTCTTTCAAATTGCGTTGAGGCAAAGGAGTCAATTCTTAAAATTGCAAAATTTAAATTCAACAGAGCATTGACAATTCACTTATCCCTAGTAGATTTTAAAATTCTAAAAATTGCTAAAATGCAATATTTTGATTTTTTAATTTATTATTAATGTCATTTGATTTGATTGGTGAGAAAAATATAATATGTGAATATGTTATTTGAACAAAAATACAAGTAATGGACTCAATTGCAGAAAATACATTTTAGTGGATGAATATTATAGATAGCAATCCTAAGTTTCAATGTTGTGTTAAGCATATATCCCTAGATGGGAGTGCAGAACCTTCTTATTACAGCCCATTGCTTTTTCTTTTTCTTAAACAATTTGCGTGAAGATTATATAAATCATTTCAAATTGTATTACGGCAAAGGAGACAATTTAGAAAATTGCAAAATTTAAATTCAACAGAGTATTGACAAATCATTTATCCCTAGCAGATTTTAAAATTCCAAATATTGTAAAAGTGCAATATTTTGATTTTTAAAAATATTATTAATGCCGTTTGATTTAATTGGTGAGAAAAATGCAATATTTGAATAAGTTAATTAAACAAAAATACAAATAATGGACTTAGTTGCTTAAAATACACTTTAGTGGATGAATATTTTAAATAGCATTTCCAAACTTCAATGTTGTGTTAGGCATATGTCCCTAGATGGGAGTGTAGAAACTTCTTATTACAGCCCATTGCTTTTTCTTTTTCTTAAGCAATTTGCGTGAAGATTATACAAATTATTTCAAATTGCGTTGAGGCAAAGGAGACAATTCTGAAAGTTGCAAAATTTAACTTCAACAGAAAATTGACAATTCATTTATCCCTTGCAGATTTTAAAATTCTAAAAATTGGAAAATTGAAATATTTTAACTTTTAAATTGATTATTAATGTTGTTCGATTTAATTGGTGAGAAAAATATAATATGTGAAAATTATAATATTTAAATATGTTAATTGAACAAAAATACAAGTAATGGACTCAATTGCATAAAATACACTTTAGTGGATGAATATTATAAATAGCAAACTCAAGTTTCAAGGTTGTGTGAAGCATATATCCCTAGATGGGAGTGTAGAACCATCTTATTAGAGTCCATTGCTTTTCCTTTTTTTTCAGTAATTTGTCTGAAAATAGGAATTCTATAAATCATTTCAAATTGTATTGAGGCAAAGGAGAGAATTAAGAAAATTGCAAAATTTAAATTTAACAAATTATTGACAATTTATTTATCCCTAGAAGATTTGAAAATTCTAAAACTTGCAAAAATGCAATATTTTGATTTTAAAATTTGTTGTTAAAGTCGTTTGATTTGATTGGTGAGAAAAATACAATATTTGAATAAGCTAATTGAACAAAAATACAAGTAATGGACTCAATTGCATAAAATACACTTTAGTGGATGAATATTATAAATAGCAATCCCAAGTTTCAATGTTGTATTAAGCACATATCCCTAGATGGGAGTGCAGAACTTTCTTATTAGAGTCCATTGCTTTTGCTTTTTCTTAGGCAATTTGCGTGAAGATTATATAAATCATTTGAAATTGCAATGAGGCAATGGAGACAATTCTAAAAATTGCAAAACTTAACTTCAACAGAGAATTGACAATTTATTTATCCCTAGTAGATTTTAAAATTCTAAAAATTGGAAAATTGAAATATTATAACTTTTAAATTTATTATTAATGTCGTTCGAATTAATTGGTGAGAAAAATATAATATGTGAAAATTATAATATTTAAATATGTTAATTGAATAAAAATACAAGTAATGGACTCAATTGCATAAAATACACTTTAGTGGATGAATATTATAAATAGCAATCCCAAGTTTCAATGTTGTGTTAAGCATATATCCCAAGATGGGAGTGGAAAACCATATTATTACAGTCCATTGCTTTTGCTTTTTCTTATGTTAATGTTGTTTGATTTAATTGGTAAGAAAAATATAATATTTGAATATGTTAATTGAACAAAAATATAAGTAATCGACTCAATTGCATAAAATACACTTTGTTGGATGAATATTATAAATAGCAAACCTAAGTTTCAATGTTATGTTAAGCATATATCCCTAGATGAGAGTGCAGAACTTTCTTATTACAGTCCATTGCTTTTGCTTTTTCTTAAGTAATTTGCCTGAAGATCATATAAATCATTTCAAATTGCGTGGAGGCAAAGGAGACAATTCAAAAAATTGCAAAATTGAAATTCAACAGAGTATGGACAATTCATTTATCCCTAGCAGATTTTAAAATTCTAAAAATTGCAAAAATGCAATATTTTGATTTTTAAATTTATTGTTAATGTAGTTTGATTTGATTGGTAAGAAAAATATAATATATGAATACGTTATTTTAACAAAAATACAAGTAATGGACTCCATTGCATAAAATACACTTTAGTGGATGAACATTATAAATAGCAATCCCACATTTCAATGTTGTGTGAAGCATATATCTCTAGATGTGAGTGCAGAACCTCCTTCTTACAATGCATTGCTTTTGCTTTTTCTTAAGTAATTTGCTTGAAGATTATATAAATCATTTCAAATTCTGTTAAGGCAAAGGAGACAATTCAAAAAATGGCAAAATTTAAATTTGACAGATTATTGACAATTTATTTAATCCTTGCAGATTTTAAAATTCTCAAAATAGCAAAAATGCAATATTTTGATTTTAAAATTTGTTTTCTAGGTTGTTTGATTTGATTGGTGAGAAAAATACAATATTTGAATAAGTTAATTGAACAAAAATACAAGTAATGGACTCAATTGCATAAAATACACTTTAGTGGATTAAAATTATCAATAGCAATCCCAAGTTTCAATGTTGTGTTAAGCATATATCCCTAGATGGGAGTGCAGAACCTTCTTTTTATAGTCCATTGCTTTTACTTTTTCTTAAGTAATTTGCCTGAAGATTATATAAATCATTTCAAATTGTGTTAAGGCAAAGGAGACAATTCAGAAAATTGCAAAATTTAAATTTAATAGACTATTGACACTTCATTTATCCCTAGAAGATTTATAATTCTAAAAATTGCAAAAATGCAATATATTGATTTTTAAATTTGTTGTTAATATTGTTAGATTTGATTGGTGAGAAAAATACAATATTTTAATAAGTTAATTGAACAAAAAAGCAAGTAATGGACCCAATTGCATAAAATACACTTTGGTAGGTAAATATTATGAATAGGAATCCCAAGTTTCAAAGTTGTGTTAAGCATATATCCTAAGATAGGAGTGCAGAACCTTCTTCTTATAGTGCATTGCTTTTGCTTTTTCTTAAGTAATTTGCCTGAAAATTATATAAATCATTTCAAATTGCTTTGAGGCAAAGGAGACAATTTAGAAAATTGCAAAATTTAAATTCAATAGAGTATCGACAATTCATTTATCCCTAGCAGATTTTAAAATCCTAAAAATTGCTAAAATGCAATATTTTGATTTTTTAATTTATTATTAATGTCGTTTGATTTGATTGGTGAGAAAAATATAATATGTGAATATGTTATTTGAACAAAAAAACAAGTAATGGACTCAATTGCATAAAATACACTTCAGTAGATGAATATTATAAATAGCAATCCCAAGTTTCAATGTTGTGTTAAGCATATATCCCTAGATGGGAGTGCAGAAGCTTCTTATTATAGTTCATTACTTTTTCTTTTTCTTAAGTAATTTGCCAAAAGAGTATATAAATCATTTCAAATTGCATTGAGGCAAAGGAGACAATTCAGAAAATTGCAAATTTAAATTCAACAGACTATTGACAATTCTGTTATCCCTAGCAAATTTGAAAATTCTAAAAATTGAAAAATTGAAATATTTTGATTTTATATTTATTGTTAATGTTGTTTGATTTAATTGGTCATAAAAATATAATATGTGAAAAATATAATATTTGAATATGTTAATTAAACAAAAATACAAGTAATGGACTTAATTGCATAAAAGACACTTTAGTGGATGAATATTATAAATAGTTGTCCCAAGTTTCAATGTTGTGTTAACCATATATCACTAAATGGGAGTATAAAGCCTTCTTATTACAGTCAATTGCTTTTGCTTTTCCTTAAGTAATTTGCTTGAAGAATACATAAACTATTNGAAAAATATAATATTTGAATATGTTAATTGAACAAAAATACAAGTAATGGACTCAATTGCATAAAAGACACTTTAGTGGATGAATATTATAAATAGTTGTCCCAAGTTTCAATGTTGTGTTAACCATATATCACTAGATGGGAGTATAAAGCCTTCTTATTACAGTCGATTGCTTTTGCTGTTTCTTAAGTAATTTGCCTGAAGAATACATAAACTATTTCAAATTGCATTGAGGCAAAAGAGACAATTCTGAGGATTGCAAAATTTAAATTCAATAGAGTATTGACAATTCATTTATCCTTAGCAGATTTTAAAATTTGAAAAAGTGCAAAATTGAAATATTTTGATTTTTAAATTTAATGTTAATGTCGTTTAATTTAATTGGTGAGAAAAATATAATATGTGAAAAATATAATATTTGAATATGTTAATTGAACAAAAATACAAGTAATGGACTCAATTGCATAAAATACATTTTATTGGATTAATATTATAAATAGCAAACCCAAGTTTCAATGTTGCGTTAAGCATATATCCCTAGATGGGAGTGCAGAACCTTTTTATTACAGTCTATTGCTTTTGCTTTTTCTTAAGTAATTTGCCTGAAAATTATATAAATCATTTCAAATTGCGTTAAGGCAAAGGAGACATTTTAGAAAATTGCAAAATTTAAATTCAACAGAGTATTGACAATTCAGTTATCCCTAGAAGATTTTAAAATTCTAAAAATTGCAAAATTGAAATCTTTTGATTTTTCTATTTATTGTTAATGTCGTTTGATTTAATTGGTGAAAAAAATAATATTTGAATATGCTAATTGAACAAAAATACAAGTAATGGACTGAATTGCATAAAAGAGACTTTAATGGATGAATATTATAAATAGCAAACTCAAGTTTCAAGGTTGTGTGAAGCATATATCCCTAGATGGGAGTGCGAAACCATCTTATTAGAGTCCATTACTTTTCCTTCTTCTTAAGTAATTTGTCTGAAAATAGGAATTCTATCAATCATTTCAAATTGCATTGAGGCAAAGGAGAGAATTAAGAAAATTTCAAAATTTAAATTCAACAGATTATTGACAATTTATTTATCCCTAGTAGATTTTAAAATTCTTAAAATTGCAAAAATGCAATATTTTGATTTTTAAATTTGTTGTTAATGTCGTTTGATCTGATTGGTGAGAAAAATACAATATTTGAATAAGTTAATTGAGCAAAAATACAAATAATGGACTCAATTGCATAAAAGACACTTTAGTGGATGAATATTATAAATAGCAATCCCAAATTTCAATGTTGTGTTAAGCATATATCCCTAGATGGGAGTGTAGAGCCTTCTTATTACAATCAATTGATTTTGCTTTTTCCTAAGCAATTTGCCTGAAAATTATATAAATCATTTCAAATTGCGTTGAGGCAAAAGAGACAATTTAGAAAATTGCAAAATTTAAATTCTACATAGTATTGACAATTTATTTATCCCCACGAGATTTTAAAATTCGAAAAAGTGGAAAATTGAAATATTTTGATTTTTAAATTTATTGTTAATGTCATTTGATTTAATTGGTGAGAAAAATATAATATGTGAGAAATATAATATTTGAATATGTTAATTGAACAAAAATACAAGTAATGGACTTAATTGTATAAAATATACTTTATTGGATGAATATTATAAATAGCAAACCCAAGTTTCAATGTTGTGTTAAGCATATATCCCTAGATGGGAGTGCAGAACCTTCTTATTACAGTCCATTGCTTTTGCTTTTTCTTGAGTAATTTGCCTGAAAATTATATAAATTATTTCAAATTGCATTGAGGCAAAGGAGACAATTCAGAAAATTGCAAAATTTAAATTTGACAGAGTATTGACAATTCATTTATCCCTACCAGATTTTAAAATTCGAAAAATTGCAAAATTGAAAAATTTTGATTTTTAAATTTATCATTAATATCGTTTGATTTAATTGGTGAGAAAAATATATTATGTGAAAAATATAATATTTGAATATGGTAATTGAACAAAAATACAAGTAATGGACTTAATTGTATAAAATACACTTTAGTGGATGAACATTATAAATAGCAAACTCAAGTTTTAAGGTTGTGTGAAGCATATATCCTTAGATGGGAGTATGGAACCATCTTATTAGAGTCCATTGCTTTCCCTTTTTCTTAAGTAATTTCTCCAAAAACATGAATTCTATAAATCATTTCAAATTGCATTGAGGCAAATGAGAGAATTAAGAAAATTGCAAAATTTAAATTCAACAGATTATTAACAATTTATTTATCCCTAACAGATTTTAAAATTCTAAAAATTGTAAAAATGAAATATTTTGATTTTTAAAATTGTTGTTAATGTCGTTTGATTTGATTGGTAAGAAAAATACAATATTTGAATAAGTTAATTGAACAATAATACAAGTAATGAACTTAATTGCATAAAATACACTTTAGTGGATGAATATTATAAATAGCAATCCCAAGTTTCAATGTTGTGTTAAGCATATATCCCTAGCATGGAATTTTCCCAAGTTTTGCTCCTTGTTCTTCACAAAACATGGGCTGCCAAAGATTCTAAGATAGTTGGCTGTTGTCTTCTTCCGACTCCATAGCTCATATGGAGTCTTATCAATATTGGGCCTTAGTAAAACTCTGTTCAATAGGTGCACGACTGTAAATGTTGCTTCTGTCCAAAATCTTGTGTGAAGCTTGGATTCCAGCAGCAGCTCTATTTTTCCTCTCGACCACCCCGTTCTATTGAGGTGTTCTTGTTGCTTCCATCTGATGGTGAATTCTATGCTTCTCAAGGTAATCTTCAAAAGCTCCATTTGTGAATTCAGTGCCTTGATCTAACCTCAATACTTTGATCTTCTTTCCACTCTCATTTTTAGCCAATCTTTTGTATCTCTTGAAGCATTTCAAAACTTCTGACTTGTGTTTGAAGTGCATGATGCAGGTCCTTTTGGAATAATCATCAACATATAAAATGAAGTACCTCTCACCATTCAACCCTTTTGTTCTCATCGGCCCACACAAATCAATATGTACAATGTCAAGCACTGCTTCAGAACTGACCTCTTTAGTCTTATACTACTTTCTGACCTGTTTTCCTTTAGAGCATGCTGAGCAAACATACTCCCTCTCTCTCTTGAGGTTTGGAATGTCTCTGATTGCATGAATAGTGGTCAGCTTCCTTATGTTCTTCTATGTTAAGTGTCCCAACCTCCTATGCTAGAGTTGATTTTCTTCTTCTTTGTAAGTAAACAGCTGTTTGTCTTGTCCTCATCAATCACATATAAATTTCTAGCTATTCTCTTCTCGGTTGCAACAGTATTGCCTTCTTTACTCTTTACTTGGCAACCTGTTTTTGTGAATATCACTTTATGGTCTTCATTGCATAATTGGCTGACAGATGCTAGATTATATCTGAGTCCTTCAATGTGCAGAACATCTTTCAGCTTTCCTTTTCCAATATTTATTGACCCTTGACCACTGATGTTGAGTGAATCATCATTACCAAACTTGACTCTGCCTTCTCTTGAATTGTTCAGTTTTGATAATTTACTCTTATCTCCTGTCATGTGTGAAGTGCACCCACTATCAAGGATCCACTGCTTATCCTTGTAGTCAGCCTTTAGTGCAATTTCAGCTATATTAGCCACCTCCCTTTTAGCTTCATATTCCTTCTTTTGAACTGGCTTGATGACAACTTTCTCGTTTTTCTCAGCTTTGACTGTACTAATTGCTTTCACTGTGCCATTGAGTGCCTTCTCTTGCTCAGGGAGAAGTGTCATGCATCTCTTGGCATTATGGTCATCTTGCCCGCACCTTTCACACTGTTCCAAGTCTCCCAATATAGCAAACTTGTTCTTTAAAACCACTGGTTTGGGCTTCTACTAACAATCCTTGTCAATGTGTCTTTGCCTTTTACAGTATGTGCAAGAACTCACCATAGGTGTTCTCCTCTAAATTTTGTATTGTCTCCCCCTAAATGCAGCATTGTATCTTCTCAAGTTGGAAACATATACTGGCCTTCTCCACCAGCATTTACTTGCCTTATGACCCCAAACTTCACAATAAAGACAGTAACCTTGGAACTGCCTCTTCTTGGGTCTAATCACAACTTGTTTTCTTTTGTTCATTACTTGCTGTGTAGGCAAGGTTGCTGGCTTCTTTGCTTGTGTGACTTTCATTTCAGTCACCTTCTTCTCCTTCTTTTGTTCAGCCATAGCCCTTTGCTGGCTGACTTTCTTTTCTTTATTTTTATTTGCAACCCTAGGTTGCTTCTTCAAATCTTCTTTATTTTCAGCCTTCACTGTTCTTGGCTGATCAGTCTTTTCTTTTTGAGACTTAACCTTCACTTTCAACTTATATGGCAAAGTCTCATTATCTTTAGGCAGTGCAGCATCAGATTGCTGCACTTTCTCTTCATTCTTCTTTTCTCTTGCAGAGCTTGTTTCTCCTATCACTTCAAACTTCTGCAAGTTCTCTTCACTCTTTTTGAGTTGTTGTTGAAGTCTCAGCAACTTTATCTCCATTTCTTCAATTGTTGAAGTCCTTGAGCCAAGCTCCATAGTACGGTCTTGATATATTTTGATATGTTCTTCAAATCTTCTCTTCAAGTCTATATGTTCAGCCCTTATTTCATCCTTTTGACTTTCTGCTTCCTCAATCTTTGCTTCAACTTGTTTTATATGGGCCTCCAACCTTCTTATGGTTCTACCCCTTCTGATTATCTCCTTTGAAGCTGCTTCTAACTCAGCTTCAAGATCTGGTTCTTCTTCATTAATCTCCTCTTCCTCTTCAGAGGTTGAACTACCACATCGAGTTGATGCCATAAAGGCATGCTCATCTGATGAGTCTACATCTTCCTCCTCATCGGCTTCTTTTGTCTGGCTCACATAACTCTTGAATGAGCCTCTCTTCTTCTTATGTGGGTTAGCAGTCTTCTTGCTGGACTTCCTTGACTTGAATGATGGTCTTCACCATTTTGAATTCTGCTCATCATCACCATCCTCATCTTCATCATCAAGTTTCACTTTGCACTGAGAAGCAAAGTGTCCAGTCTGTCCACAACAATAACATCTCAAGGACCCTTCTTAGACCCCTTTTTGATCTTCCTTGTGAAGTATGCCAACACTTCACCTTCACTTTCTTCCTCATCATCATCATCATCCTCACTGGATGATTCTTCCTCTTCTTTTATCTTCAAGTGTTTCATAGCTTTGAAAGCTGCCTCCTTTGATACCTTTGATGTTAAGGAGCTCTCAGTTGACTTTATTCTCATCTCATATGCAATGAGATTGCACTGGAGATCATGCAGAGACATAGAATTGAGATCTCTACTCTCCTCTATGGCTGCCACCTTTAAGGCAAACCTCTCAGGCAGAATTCTCAGAATTTTCTTCACAATAGATGAGTCCTTCTTGTTCTTCTCATGACTTATAAGATCGTTTACAGTATCAATAACCCTGGTGAAGAACTCTTGGACTGCCTCATTTTTCTGCATTCTGAGAGATTCATATCTCTCCTTGAAAACTTGAAGCTTGGCCTCCTTCATTCTGCCATCACCTTCATAGACTTTCTGCAATCTGTCCCATATCTCCTTGGCACATTTGCAGTCCATAATTTTAGCATATTCAGCATCTGTCAATGCTGAAATGATGACGTTTAAGGCCTTCCCATTTATCTCAAATTGTCTTAATTCCTCTGGGGTTGGATCTTTACCTTCTTCTGGAGGCTCAAAACCCTCCTGTACAGATTTCACCACATTCATGCCCATGGTTGCAAATACCACCTGCATTCTCACTCTCCACATATGGTAGTTGGTTCTGTTGAAGATTGGAACCTTCTTGCTGTAAGTAGTGCTGGTGCTGGTACCGGCGTCCATTTCTTAGTATGTTGAACAAGTTAAAACTTCTAGAGCTCTTCAAACTAGTACACCAAGTTGTTATGCTTTATTCTGGTGAACCTGTGCTCTGATACCAATTGAAGTTCCCAACTTCACCCTAGGATCTACTAGTTTGTGATACTGAGAGGGGGGCTGAATCAGTATCACCACAATTTGCAATTCACAGGTAAGTGAACAACTTTAATCTCTTCTTAAAAGCGAACTCTTTCTCAAATTCGAGTAAGGTAGATCTATTGCTACCTACTAATCACAATAGTCCCCAAAGTCACCTTTCAAACACCTTGCCTAATAGACAATTCAGATGTTCTTGTTTAGGTCTTCGTTAGGTTATGGGTTGGCTGATACTTTAGCTGCGTTCACAACTCAATTCAAAACACAGAACGTAAAGCAGATTAAGGACACATGAGATTTACGTGGTTTCGTCAACGTGACGTACATCCATGGTGGTAGGGGCTCTCACTTACCGAGACTATCTACTATACTTGAGAATTCCAGTTACAATGGATGTCTTAATCTTCTGCTCCTTTCACTATTGCAATTACTAAGCAAGTACAATACAAAGAGTGTCACTTACTGTGTCAACCCTTCTTCTAGCTTGTCTTGCCTCTATTGAATTGAAAGGCTACTCCACTGCCGCTTAGAAGTTCACCACAATGCTCTTTAACCTCTCTTGAAGAAATCTGGAAATACGTTGAGTTCTTTCCGATGCTTCGCCGAATTCCTTCTCTAGGTTGCTTCACACAGCTCCTGCTTTCACCGTCTCATGGTCTCACCTGTCTCCTATTTCATGGTCTTACTGTTTCACGGCCTGTCCTCACGCTTCTGGTCTATCACGCCGTTGCACGTTCTGGTCTCACGCCGTCTCCTATTTCACGGTCTTACTGTTTCACGGCTTGTCCTCATGCTTCTGGTCTATCACGCCGTTGCACATTCTGGTCTCACGTCGTCTCCTGACGTACACCCACGCTTCTGGTCTGCCATTTCACGTCTCTTGGCCTGCCTCACGCTACTGGTTTTTCTGGTTCACATCTCTCGCCCTGCCTCACGCTACTGGTTGTTCTGGTTCACATCTCTCGCCCTGCCTCACGCTTCTGGTCTGCTGTCTTCTCTTCCAGGCGGTCTCATGGATATCAGGTCTGCTGTATTCTCTTCCGGGTGATCTAACAGATACCAGGTCTGCTGTCTTCTCTTCCGGGTGGTCTGTTTCTTATTTCTCCTCTTGCTGGTTGTGCATTTCAGGTTTGCTTGCAGGACGTGTTTCTGGTTGGCTTGCAGGACATGTTTTTGGTTTCCTTGCAGGAGGTCACACGTTCTGGTTTGTGCTCCCGGTGGTGATGTTTCTGGTTTGCTTTCCCAGTGGTGTCATTTCTAATCTCTTGCCGTTCTGCTCTCTTTTTGGCCATCTCCTCTCGACCTCTGTTCTTCATTCAGCCCCCCTTTCAGCCGTCTCCTCTTTTTCTCCTTTTTTTTGCCGACAGTGGGGTTCCCTTTTGGTATATTATTTTCTCTTCCTTTTGGCCGGTTGTTGTAGGGTTGCTGTTTATTCAATTTTGTTGGCCCCCCTTCTTTTTTTGTTTTGTCTTCCAAGGCCTTTATATATTCTCTTCCATGAAACCCTAATAGGGCTTACGTGGCGGATTTACGTTCTTGCCTTTATGCAGTAGATTTACTTTCTTGTCCTTCCACGTGGCTTTACTTTCTTACACACTTAACCTTAGTTGACAACAATTATAACCCATACAAGGTTGTGGGAACAACAATATTATAAATAACAAACCCAAGTTTCAATGTTGCATTAAGCATACATCCCTAGATGGGAGTGTAGAACTTTCTTATTACAATATATTACTTTTGCTTTTTCTTCAGTAATTTGCCTAAAACTTATATAAATTATTTCAAATTGCATTGAGGCAAAGGAGACATTTTAGAAAATTGCAAAATTTAAATTCAACAAAGTATCGACAATTCAGTTATCTCTAACAGATTTTAAAATTCTAAAAATTGCAAAATTGAAATCTTTTGATTTTTCTATTTATTGTTAATGTTGTTTGATTTAATTGGTGAAAAAATATAATATGTGAAAAATATAATATTTGAATAAGTTAATTGAACAAAAATACAAGTAATGGACACAATTGCATAAAAGAGACTTTAGTGGATGAATACTATAAATAGCAAACTTAAGTTTCAAGGTTGTGTGAAATATATATCCCTAGATGCGAGTGCGAAACCATCTTATTAGAGTCCATTGCTTTTCCTTCTTCTTAAGTAATTTGTCTGAAAACAAGAATTCTATGAATCTTTTCAAATTGCATAGAGGCAAAGGAGAGAATTAAGAAAATTTCAAAATTTAAATTCAACAGATTATTGACAATTTATTTATCCCTAGTAGATTTCAAAATTCTTAAAATTGCAAAAATGCAATATTTTGATTTTTAAATTTATTGTTAATGTCGTTTGATTTGATTGGTGAGAAAAATACAATATTTAAATAAGTTAATTGAACAAAAATACAAGTAATGGACTCAATTGCATAAAAGACACTTTAGTGGATGAATATTATAAATAGCAATCCCAAGTTTCAATGTTGTGTTAAGCATATATCCCTAGATGGGAGTGCAGAGCCTTCTTATTACAGTTAATTGATTTTGCTTTTTCCTAAGGAATTTGCCTGAAAATTATATAAATCATTTCAAATTGCGTTGAGGAAAAAGAGACAATTTAGAAAATTGCAAAATTGAAATTCAACAGAGTATTGACAATTTATTTATCCCTACGAGATTTTAAAATTCAAAAAAGTGCAAAATTGAAATATTTTGATTTTTAAATTTATTGTTAATGTCGTTTGTTTTAATTGGTGAGAAAAATATAATATGTGAAAAATATAATATTTGAATATGTTAATTGAACAAAAATACAAGTAATGGACTCAATTGTATAAAATACACTTTATTGGATGAATATTATAAATAGCAAACCCAAATTTCAATATTGTGTTAAGCAGATATCCCTAGATGGGAGTGTAGACCCTTCTTATCACAGTCCATTGCTTTTTCTTTTTCTTAAGTAATTTACCTGAAAATTATATAAATCATTTCAAATTGCCTTGAGGCCAATGGGAGAATTGAGAAAATTGCAAAATTTAAATTCAACAGATTATTGATAATTTATTTATCCCTAGCAGATTTTCAAATTCTAAAAATTGCAAAAATGCAATATTGTGATTTTTAAATTTGATGTTAATGTCGTTTGATTTGATTGGTGAGAAAAATACAATATTTGAAAAAGTTAATTGAACAAAAATACAAGTAATGGACTCAATTGCATAAAATACACTTTAGTGGTTGAAGATTATAAATGGCAATCCCAAGTTTCAATGTTGTGTTAAGTATATATCCCTAGATGGGAGTGCAGAACCTCCTTATTAGAGTCCATTGCTTTTGCTTTTTCTTAAGTAATTTGCTTGAAGATTATATAAATCATTTCAAATTGCGTTGAGGTAAAGGAGACAATTCAGAAAATTGCAAAATTTAAATTCAACAGAGTATTGACAATTTATTTATCCCTATCAGATTTTAAAATTTGAAAAATTACAAAATTGAAATATTTTGATTTTTATATTTATTGTTAATGTCATTTGATTTAATTGGTATTTGAATATGTTAATTGAACAAAAATACAAGTAATGGACTCAATTGCATAAAATCCACTTTATTAGATGAATATTATAAATAGCAAACCCAAGTTTCAATGTTGTGTTAAGCATATATCCCTAGATGGGAGTGTATAATCTTCTTATCACAATCCATTGCTTTTGCTTTTTCTTAAGTAATTTGCCTAAAGATTATCTAAATCATTTCCAATTGCGTTGAGGCAAAGGAGAGAATTCAAAAAATTGCAAAATTTAAATTCAACAGAGTATTGACAATTCACTTATCCGTAGCAAATTTTAAAATTCTAAAAATTACAAATTTGAAATATTTGATATTTAAATTTATTGTTAATGTCGTTTGATTTAATTGGTGAGAAAAATATACTATGTGAAACAAATAATATTTGAATATGGTCATTGAACAAAAATACAAGTAAAGGACTCAATTGCATAAAAGACACTTTAGTCGATAAATATTATAAATAGCAAACTCAAGTTTCAAGGTTATGTGAAGCATATATCCCTAGATGGGAGTGCGGAACCATCTTATTAAAGTCCATTGCTTTTCCTTTTTCTTAAATAATTTGTCTGAAAACAACAATTCTATAAATCATTTCAAATTGCATTGAGGCAAATAAGAGAATTAAGAAAATAGCAAAATTTAAATTCAACAGATTATTGACAATTTATTTATCCTTAGCAGATTTTAAAATTCTAAAAATTGCAAAAATGCAATATTTTGATTTTTAAATTTTTTGTTAAAGTCGTTTGATTTGATTGGTGGGAAAAATACAATATTTGAATAAGTTAATTGAACAAAAATACAAGTAATGAACTCAATTGCATAAAATACACTTTAGTGGATGAATATTATAAATAACAATCCCAAGCTTCAATGTTGTATTAAGCATATATCCCTAGATGGGAGTACAGAACCGTCTTATTACAGCCCATTGTTGTTGCCTTTTCTTAAGCAACCTGCGTCAAGATTATATAAATCATTTCAAATTACGTTGAGGCAAAGGAGACAATTCTGAAAAATATAATATGTGAAAAATATCATATTTGAAGATGTTAATTGAACAAAAATGTAAGTAATGGGCACAATTGCATAAAATACACTTTATTACATGAATATTATAAATAGCAAACCCAAGTTTCAATGTTGTGTTAAGCATATATCCCTAGATGGGAGTGCAGAACCTTCTTATTACAGTCCATTGCTTTTGCTTTTTCTCAAGTAATTTGCCTGAAGATTATATAAATCGTTTCAAATTGCGTTGTGGCAAAGGAGACAATTAAGAAAATTGCAAAATTTAAATTTGACAGAGTATTGACAATTCATTTATCCCTACCAAATTTTAAAATTCTAAAAATTGCAAAATTGAAATCTTTTGATTTTTCTATTTATTGTTAATGTTGTTTGAGGCAAAGGAGACAATTCAGAAAATTGCAAAATTTAAATTCAATGGATTATTGACAATTTATTTATCCCTAGTAGATTTTAAAATTCTAAAATTTGCAAAAATACAATATTTTGATGTTTAAATTTATTGTTAATGTCGTTTGATTTGATTGATGAGAAAAATATAATATACAAAAAATATTATATTTGAATATGTTAATTGAACAAAAATACATGTAATGGACTCAATTGCATAAAATACACTTTAGTGGATGAATATTATAAATAGCAAACCCAAGTTTTAATGTTGTGTTAAGCTTATATCCCTAGATGGGAGTGCAGGACCTTCTTATTACAGTCGATTGTTTTTGCTTTTTCTTAAGTAAGTTGCCTGAAGATTATATAAATCATTTCAAATTGCATTGAGGCAAAGGAGACAATTCAGAAAATTGCAAAATTGAAATTCAACAGAGTATTGATAATTCATTTATCCCTACTAGATTTTAAAATTCAAAAAATTGTAAAATTGAAATATTTTGATTTTTAAATTTAATGTTAATGTCGTTTGATTTAATTGGTGAGAAAAATATAATATGTGAAAAATATAATATTTGAATATGTTAATTGAACAAAAATACAAGTAATGGACTTAATTGCATTAAAGACACTTTAGTGGATGAATATTATAAATAGCAATCTCAAGTTTCAAGGTTGTGTGAAGGATATATCCTTAGATGGGAGTGTGGATCAATATTATTAGAATCGATTACTTTTCCTTTTTCTTATGTAATTTTTTTGAAGATAGGAATTTTATAAATCATTTCAAACTACATTGAGGCAAAGGAGACAATTAAGAAAATTGAAAATTTTAAATTCAACAGATTTTTGACAATTTATTTATCCCTAGTAGATTTTAAAATTCTAAAAATTGCAAAAATGAAATATTTTGATTTTTAAATTTGTTGTTAAAGTCATTTGATTTGATTGGTGGGAAAAATACATTATTTGAATATGTTAATTGAACAAAAATACAAGTAATGGACTCAATTGCATAAAATACACTTTAATGGATATATATTATAAATAGTAATCCCAAGTTTCAATGTTGTGTTCAGCATATATCCCAAGATGAGAGTGTTGAACCTTCTTATTACGGTCCATTGCTTTTCCCTTTTCTTAAGTTATTTGCCTAAATATTATATAAATCATTTCAAATTGTGTTGAGGCAAAGGAGACAATTCAGAAAATTGCAAAATTTAAATTCAATAGAGTATTGACAAATCATTTATCTTTGGCAGATTTTAAAATTCCAAAAATTGAAAAAGTGCAATATTTTGATTTTTAAATATATTATTAAAGTCGTTTGATTTGATTAGCGAGAAAAATACAATATTTGAATAAGTTAATTGAACAAAAATACAAATAATGGACTCAATTGCATAAAATACACTTTAGTGGATGAATATTATAAATAGCAATCCTAAATTTCAATGTTGTGTTAAGCATATGTCCCTAGATGGGAGTGCAGAACCTTCTTATTACAGCACATTGCCTTTGCTTTTTCTTAAGCAATTTGCGTGAAGATTATATAAGTCATTTCAAATTGCGTTGAGGCAAAGGAGACAATTCTAAAAATTGGAAAATTTAACTTCAACAGAGAATTGATAATTCATTTATCCCTATGAGATTTTAAAATTCTAAAAATTGGAAAATTGAAATATTTTAACTTTTAAATTTATTATTAATGTTGCTCGATTTAATTGGTGAGAAAAATATAATATGTGAAAATTATAATATTTAAATATGTTAATTGAATAAAAATACAAGTAATGAACACAATTGCATAAAATACACTTTAGTGGATGAATATCATAAATAGCAATCCCAAGTTTCAATGTTATGTTAAACATATATCCCAAGATGGGAGTGCAGAACCATCTTATTAATGTTGTTTGATTTGATTGGTGAGAAAAATACAATATTTGAATAAGTTCATTGAACAAAAATACAAATAATGGACTCAATTGCATAGAATACACTTTAATGGATGAATATTGTAAATAGCAATCCCAAGTTTGAATGTTGTGTTAAGCATAGATCTCTAGATGGGAGTGTAGAACCTTCTTATTACAGTGCATTGCTTTTGCTTTTTTTTAAGTAATTTGCTTGAAGATTATACAAATCACTTCAAATTGGGTTGAGGCAAAGGAGACAATTCAGAAAATTGCAAAATTTAAATTCAACAGAGTATTGACAAATCATTTATCCCTAGTAGATTTAAAAATTCCAAAAATTACACAAGTGCAATATTTTGATTTCTAAATATATTAGTAATGTCGTTTGATTTGATTGGTGGGAAAAATATAATATGTGAAAAATATCATATTTGAATATGTTAATTGAACAAAAATACAAGTAATGGACTCAATTGCATAAAATACACTTTAGTGGATGAATATTATAAATAGCAAACCTAAGTTTCAAGGTTGTGTGAAGCATATATCCCTAAATGGAAGTGCGGAACCATCTTATTAGAGTCCATCACTTTTGCTTTTGCTTTTTCTTAAGTTATTTGCGTCAATATTGTGTAAATCATTTCAAATTGCGTTGAGGCAAAGGAGACAATTCAAAAAATTGCAAAATTTAAATTCAACAGAGTATTGACAATTCACTTTTCCGTAGTAGATTTTAAAATTCTAAAAATTGCAAAATGGATATATTTTGATTTTTAAATTTTTCGTTAACATTGTTTGATTTAATTGGTGAGAAAAATATACTTTGTGAAAAATATAATATTTGAATATGGTAATTAAACAAAAATACAAGTTATGAACTCAATTGCATAAAAGACACTTTAGTGGATGAATATTATAAATAGCAATCTCAAGTTTCAAGGTTGTGTGAAACATATATCCCTATATGGGAGTGCGAAACCATCTTATTAGAGTCCATTGCGTTTCCTTTTTCTTAAGTAATTTGTCTGAAAATAGGAATGCCATAAATCATTTCAAACTGCATTAAGACAAAGGAGAGAATTAAGAAAATTGCTAAATTTAAATTCAACAGATTATTGACAATTTTTTTTCCCTAGGAGATTTTAAAATTCTAAAAATTGCAAAAATGCAATATTTTGATTTTTAAATTTGTTATTAATGTCGTTTGATTTGATTGGTGAGAAAAATACAATATTTGAATAAGTTAATTAAACAAAAATAGAAGTAATGGACTCAATTGCATAAAATACACTTTAGTGGATGAATATTATAAATAGCAATCCTGAGTTTCAATGTTATGTTAAGTATATATCCTAAGATGGGAGTGTAGAACCTTCTTGTTATAGTTGATTACTTTTGCTTTTTCTTAAGTAAGTTGCTAGAAGATTATATAAATCATTTCAAATTGGAAAATTAAAATATTTTAACTTTTAAATTTATGATTAATGTTGTTCGATTTAATTGGTGAGAAAAATATAATATGTGAAAATTATAATATTTAAATATGTTAATTGAATAAAAATACAAGTAATGAACTGAATTGCATAAAATACACTTTAGTGGATGAATATCATAAATAGCAATCCCAAGTTTCAATGTTGTGTTAAGTATATATTCCAAGATAGGAGTGCAGAACCATCTTATTAATGTTATTTGATTTGATTGGTGAGAAATATACAATATTTGAATACGTTAATTGAACAAAAATACAAATAGTGGACTTAATTGCATAAAAGACACTTTAGTAGAGGAATATTATAAATAACAATCTCTAGTTTCATGGTTGTGTGAAGCATATATCCCATTATGGGAGTGGCGAACCATCTTATGAGAGTCCATTGCTTTTCCTTTTTCTTAACTAATTTGTCTGAAGACAAGAATTCTATAAATCATTTCAAATATCATTGAGGCAAAGGAGAGAATTAAGAAAATTGAAAATTTTAAATTCAACAGATTATTGACAATTTGTTTATCCCTAGTAGATTTTAAAATTCTAAAAATTGCAAACATCCAATATTTTGATTTTTAAATTGGTTGTTAATGTCGTTTGATTTGATTGGTGAGAAAAATACAATATTTGAGTAAGTTAATTGAACAAAAATACAAGTAATGGACTCAATTGCATAAAATAAACTTTAGTCGATGAATATTATAACTAGCAATCCCAAGTTTCAATGTTGTGTTAAGCATATATCCTTAGATGGGAGTGCAGAAGCTTCTTATTAGAGTCCATTGCTTTTGCTTTTTCTTAAGTAATTTGCCTGAAGATTATATAAATCATTTCAAATTGTGTTAAGGTAATGGAGACAATTGAGAAAATTGCAAAATTTAAATTCAACAGAGTATTGACAATTCGTTTATCCCTACCAGATTTTAAAATTCGAAAAATTGCAAAGTTAAAATATTTTGATTTTTAAATTTATTGTTAATGACAGTTGATTTAATTGGTGAGAAAAATATGATATGTGAAAAATATAATATTTGAATATGTTAATTGAACAAAAATACAAGTAATGGACTCAATTGCATAAAAGACACTTTAGTAGATGAATATTATAAATAACAATCTCAAGTTTCAAGGTTTTGTGAAGCATATATCCCTTAATGGGAGTGAGGAACCATCTTATTAGAGTCCATTGCTTTTCCTTCTTCTTAAGTAATTTGTTCGAAGACAAGAATTATATAAATCATTTCAAATATCATTGAGGCAAAGGAGAGAATTAAGAAAATTGCAAAATTTAAATTCAACAAAGTATTGACAATTCATTTCTCCCTAGCAGATTTTAAAATTCTAAAAATTGCAAAAATACGATATTTTGATTTGATTGGTGAGACAAATACAATATTTGAATAAGTCAATTGAACGAAAATACAAGTAATGGACTCAATTGCATAAAATACACTTTAGTGGATGAATATTATAAATAGCACTCCCAAGTTTCAATGTTGTGTTATGCATATATCCTTAGATAGGAGTGCACAATCTTCTTATTATAGTTCATTGCTTTTGCTTTTTCTTAAATAATTTGCCTGAAGATTATATAAATCATTTCAAATTACCTTGAGGCAAAGGAGACAATTCAGAAAATTGCAAAAGTTTAATTCAACAGAGTATTGACAATTCATTTCTCCCTAACAGATTTTAAAAGTCTAAAAATTGCAAAAATGTGATATTTTGATTTGATTGGTGAGAAAAATACAATATTTGAATATGTTAATTGAACAAAAATACAAGTAATGGACTTAATTGCATAAAATACAATTAAGTGGATGCATATTATAAATAGAAATCTCAAGTTTCAAGGTTGTGTGAAGCATATATCCCTAGATGGGAGTGGGGAACCATCATATTAGGGTCCATTGCTTTTCCTTTTTCTTCAGTAATTTGTTTGAAGACAAGAATTCTATAAATCATTTCAAATTGCATTGAGGCAAAGGAGACAATTAAGGAAATTGCAAAATTTAAATTCAATAGAGTATTGACAATTCAATTATCCGTAGCAGATTTTAAAATTCTAAAAATTGCAAAATTGAAATGTTTTGATTTTTATATTTATTGTTAATGTCGTTCAATTTAATTGCTGAGAAAAATATAATATGTGAAAAGTATAATATTTGAATATGTTAATTGAATAAAAATACAAGTAATGGACTTAATTGCACAAAAGACACTTTAGTGAAAGAATATTATAAATAGTAATCTTAAGTTTCAAGGGTGTGTGAAGCATATATCCCTAGATAAGAGTGGGAAACCATCTTATTAGAGTCCATTGCTTTTTGTTTTGCTTAAGTAATTTGTTTGAAGACATGAATTCTATAAATCATTTCAAATTGCATTAAGGCAAAGGAGACAATTAAGAAAATTGTGAAATTTGAATTCAACAGAGTATTGACAATTTAGTTATCCCTAGCAGATTTTAAAATTCTAAAAATTGCAAAATTGAAATATTTTGATTTTTATATTTATTGTTAATGTTGTTTGATTTAATTGGTGAGAAAAATATAACATTTGAATATGTTAATTGAACAAAAATACGAGTAATGGACTCAATTGCAGAAAAGGCACTTTAGTGGATGAATATTATAAATAGCAATCCCAAGTTTCATTGTTGTTTTAAGCATATATCTCTAGATGGGAGTGTAGAACCTTCTTATTGCAGTCCATTGCTTTTACTTTTTCTTAAGTAATTTGCCTGAATATTATATAAATCATTTCAAATTGCATTGAGGCAAACGAGAGAATTCAGAAAATTCCAAAATTTAAATTCAATAAAGTATTGACAATTCACTTATCCCTAGCAGATTTTAAAAATCGAAAAATGGCAAAATTGAAATATTTTGATTTTTAAATTTAATGTTAATGTCGTTTGATTTAATTGGTGTGAAAAATATAATATGTGAAAAATATAATATTTGAATATGTTAATTGAATAAAAATACAAGTAATGGACTCAATTGCACAAAAGTCACTTTAGTGGATGAATATTAGAAATAGTAATCTCAAGTTTCAAGGTTGTGTGAAGCATATATCCCTAAATGAGAGCGGGGAACCATCTTATTAGAGTCTATTGCTTTTCGTTTCTCTTAAGTAATTTGTCTAAAGACAAGAATTCTATAAATCATTTCAAATTGCATTGAGGCAAAGGAGACAATTAGGAAA